>CAKAOI010043734.1:0-10662 GCA_916701655.1 Sebastiscus albofasciatus | reverse complement strand
TGGGTAAATGTGGGTAAATGTGGGTAAATGTGGGTAAACGTGTGTAAATGTGGGTAAACGTGAGTAAATGTGGGTAAACGTGAGTAAACGTGAGTAAACGTGAGTAAACGTGAGTAAACGTGTGTAAACGTGAGTAAATGTGGGTAAATGTGTGTAAACGTGAGTAAACGTGAGTAAACGTGAGTAAACGTGAGTAAACGTGTGTAAACGTGAGTAAATGTGGGTAAATGTGTGTAAACGTGTGTAAACGTGAGTAAACGTGAGTAAACGTGAGTAAACGTGTGTAAACGTGAGTAAATGTGTGTAAACGTGAGTAAACGTGAGTAAACGTGAGTAAACGTGAGTAAACGTGAGTAAACGTGTAAACGTGAGTAAACGTGTGTAAATGTGTGTAAATGTGTGTAAATGTGAGTAAATGTGTGTAAACGTGAGTAAACGTGAGTAAACGTGTGTAAATGTGAGTAAACGTGAGTAAACGTGTGTAAACGTGAGTAAATGTGAGTAAATGTGTGTAAACGTGTGTAAACGTGAGTAAACGTGAGGTTGGTGCTGATAAAAAGCACTGAATAATAATTTTGTCATTTCACACGTCATCCAGAGCGGATGAACAAAAATCAGAACTGTAAATAGCGACTGTGGGTCCGTCCTCACCTCAAAGGGGTTCAGTCTGTATGCAGGACATTCAGGAGAGTGCAGGTACCCAACTGGCTGCTGACACCACCACACCTCCATCTGTCCATCCAACGGGAAGCAGCCAAACTCCTCACAGCCTGGGACACAGCTGGACTCTCTCTGGACCTGTAAGACGGAGCTGGACTCTCTCTGGACCTGTGAGGTGGAGCTGGACTCTCTCTGGACCTCTGAAGGGGAGCTGGACTCTCTCTGGACCTCTGAAGGGGAGCTGGACTCTCTCTGGACCTCTGAAGGGGAGCTGGACTCTCTCTGGACCTGTGAGGCGGAGCTGGACTCTCCCTGGACCTGTGAGACAGAGCTGGACTCTCCCTGGACCTCTGAAGGAGAGCTGGACTCTCTTTGGACCTGTGAGGCGGAGGTGGACTCTCTCTGGACCTGTGAGCCGGAGGTGGACTCTCTCTGGACCTGTGAGACGGAGCTGGACTCTCCCTGGACCTCTGAAGGAGAGCTGGACTCTCTTTGGACCTGTGAGCCGGAGGTGGACTCTCTCTGGACCTGTGAGACGGAGCTGGACTCTCTCTGGACCTGCAGAATGGAGCTCAGCAGACTCTCTCCCTGGACCTGGAGGACAGAAGTCCAACATGTTGGATAACTCCAGACCCGTCCTGTTTACTGTGTTGTTTGAATAGAATAGTGACGTATGTTTATATTATATACACACATATATTATTTATATTTATATATTATATATATTCATATATATGTCAGCCAAGACAGTCCAACAATGTCCAGAGCCTTCAGCCTCTCAGGGTGAATCTCATCCAGCCCCGGTGCAACCTCAGTGACCTCTGCCAAGGATATGGACAAGCCTTCCCCCCAGTTCTCAAACTCAATGGAGGACGTGTTGGTCGGGTCCAGGAGTTCCTCAAAGTGCTCTTTCCACCGTTACATAATATCCCCAGTCCAGGTCTGTAGTTCTCCTCCCCTGCTGAACACAGCCTGAGTCAAGCCCTGCTTTCTCTTTCTGGTCTTGGTTTGCCAGAACTTCCTTGAGGCAAACCAAAAGTCCTTCTCCGTGGTCTCCCCCAAACTCCTCCCACACCCGGGTTTTTGCTTTGACGACCGTCGCAGCTGCAGCCCTTCTGGTCAGCCGGTACCTGTCAGCTGTTTCCTAGACCCTCGGGCCAACCAAGCCGGAAGGGCCTCCTTCTTCAGCTTGACGGCCTCCTTCACCGCTGGCGTCCACCAGCTGGTTCTTAGGTTGCTGCCATGACAGGTACTGACGACCTTCCGACCCCAACTCTTAGCAGCCACTTCCACAGTGGAGGCTTTGAACATGGCCCGCTCAGATTCCTTGTCCCCAGCCTCCCTCGGGATGCACGAAAACTTCTTTGGTGCATAAGCACAAACAACAGTCAGAGACTTCCACTTAGAGACTCCCGGTCACATAGAAGTGACCCTCTCGTTCTCTGGGGAGCCCAACTACATCTAGTTTGTACCGCTCCACATCCCGCAACAGCTCCGGTTCCTTCCCCACCAGAGAGGTGACGTTCCGCATACCTAGAGCCAGTCTGTCATGCCGGGGATCAGCACACCTAGATCCGTCCGGCTCACACTGCACCCAACCCCAATGTCTGTCCCTGTGGATGGTGGGCCCACAGGGTGGCGGCTCCATGTTGTTCTGTCGGGCCGTGCCCGGCCGGGCTCCATGAGCCAAAGCTCGGCCACCAGACGCAACTCACTGCATGTAGACATGGACTGACAGCAGAACATAAAGAATTTTACAAGATTACGAGACAACTGGCGGGGAAGAACTGGACCAGCGGCCGACCAGTGAAGGACAAACAGGGTCAAGTCCAACAGCTGGACCGCTGGAACAGAACTCTCCACAGATAGCACCAGAGATCAACATGAAGTCAACCCACATCCTGAAGATCAACGGTGGGACGATCTCAAAGGACCAAACAACAAGAGCCATCAAAGCAGCGGGAGATGACTACATTCCCCCGACAGTATGACTCACTGACCATCTCCTTAACAAGATATGGGACACGGAAACAATCTCAACTAATGGAAGACGGGCTTAATGGGCTCCAATCCTAAAAGAGGAAACCTCAGCCAGGGCAACAACTGGAGAGGCAGAATGCTGCTGTCCATTCCCAGCAAAGTTTGGGACAAGAAACAATCGGCCTGGACACGCTGGGGGATGAATCCAGCCCAGACTGCCACACTTTACGTTCATGTTATGGACAGTCTGGACAGGTCGCCACGGTGTCCCCTCTAACACGACCCGGTCTGGTCCCAGTACACCACAGAGAAACATGTAGACTGTAGATGTGTGTCAGACCTCTGAGCTGCTGCTGGACTGTTGGCTGTCAGGATCCACGCTGGGCTCCTCCCACGTCAGGTTCATCCTCCTGCTCGAACAAACTGACACCTGAACCACAGACAGAACAAACTGACACCTGAACCACGGACAGAACAAACTGACACCTGAACCACGGACAGAACAAACTGACACCTGAACCACGGACAGAACAAACTGACACCTGAACCACGGACAGAACAAACTGACACCTCAACCACGGACAGAACAAACTGACACCTGAACCACGGACAGAACAAACTGACACCTGAACCACGGACAGAACAAACTGACACCTCAACCACGGACAGAACAAACTGACACCTGAACCACGGACAGAACAAACTGACACCTGAACCACGGACAGAACAAACTGACACCTCAACCACGGACAGAACAAACTGACACCTGAACCACGGACAGAACAAACTGACACCTGAACCACGGACAGAACAAACTGACACCTGAACCACGGACAGAACAAACTGACACCTGAACCACGGACAGAACAAACTGACACCTCAACCACGGACAGAACAAACGTCTCTGAGATCTAAACGGGAGGATCAGAGCTTGTGGTCCATGTCCTCTCACCTCGTCCTGGCTCTGGTTGCTGTTGATCTTCAGTGGTGTTGGTGTTTGAGGAGCCGACATCCACAACGCTCTCATCCTCTCTCTGGTCTCCGAGCGCGTCCTGAACATACCAGGTAACACATTTAAAACAGATCAACGATCTATCCACAGTGTAATGTGTGACCTCTGACCCCCCTGACGTACTGGCTGCTGTGGTTGTGGCTGCAGTGCAGAAGAGAGTGGTCCTGGTTGGTGTTTGCAGAGTGTTTGAAGGAACAGACGGGGGTGGAGGTGAGAGCCGGACATTGTAACTTCAGTTCCTCCACACCACACAGGCTGAATAGCTGAAGACACACAGAGAGACATCAGATGGACATTTCAGCAAGACAGACAGCAGCAGCGTCTCCAGCGTCCAGGTGTCTTCACCTCAGAGGGGGAGAAGGTCAGAGCCCCCACCGTGCTGCTTCTGGTCCAGGAGGAGGTGGAGTCAATGAAGGAAGCTGCAACCTCACTGTTCATCAGCTGCTCCTTCACACCTGCAACCTTCACACAACAAGCAGGACAACCGGGTAAGACACATTAAGAACGATTATGGAAATAAGGAACATTTCCAGGGTTGACTGCCATAGAGAGAAAAACATGTGAACATTTTGACCAGTACGGCTCACACTATGACAAAACAACTTCTCATGTTGCTGATGTTGGCCAATTCACTGACACAATAACTACGTTTGAAGCACCAATGAAATGTTTTGGTTGATGCACTACCCCCCTCCAATGAATCGCCAACTTAACGTGGTGGAGGGGTTTGTGTGGCCCAGTGACCCTGGGAGTTGTGTTGTCGAGGGGGCATATGCTCCTGGTGGGGTCTTCCAAGGCAAAGTGGTTCCAGGGGAGGGGCCGGAACCAGACCGATTCACACACCCTTTGTAAGTGTATAGCTGACAGGTACCGGCTGACCAGAAGGGCTGCAGCTGCGGCGCTCGTCAACACAAAAACCCGGGTGTGGGAGGAGTTTTGGGAGACCACGGAGAAGGACTTTTGATTGGCCTCAGGGAAGTTCTGGCAAACCGTTAGATGACTCAGAAAGGGAAAGCAGGGCTTGACTCAGGCTGTGTTCAGCAGGGGAGGAGAACTGCAGACCCGGACTGGGGATGTTGTCGAGCGGTGGAACTCCTGAACCCGACCAACACGTCCTCCCTAGAGGAGGCAGAGTTTGAAGACCCGGGGGAAGGCTTGTCCATATCCTTGGCAGAGGTCTCTGAGGTAGTCAAAAAGCTCCTAAGCAGCAAGGTGCCGGGGTGGAGGACATTCACCCTGAGATGCTGAAGGCTCTGGACATTGTTGGACTATCTTGGCTGACACACCTCTTCAGTGTCGCATGGAGGTCGGGCACAGTACCTGTGGAACGGCAGACCGGGGTGGTGGTTCCCATTTTTAAAAAGGTGGACCAGAGGGTGTGCTCCAACTACTGGGGTATCGCACTGCTCAGCCTCCCCGGGAAAGTTCATTCTAGAGTGCTGGAAAGAAGACTCGGACCGATTGTCGAACCCCGGTTCCAGGAGGAACAATGCGGAGTCCGTCCTGGCCGTGGAACAGTGGACCTTAGAGAGAGGGTGAAGAGCTCAGACATCCGGAGGGAGCTCGGAGTAAAGCAGCTGCTCTTTCACCTCTGAAGGGACCAGCTGAGGTGGTTCAACATCGGATCAGGATCCTCCTGGATGACTCTCTTTGGAGGTTTTCCGGGCACGCCCAACTGGTAAGAGGCCCCGAGGCAAACACTCTGGAGAGATTATATATCTGGTTTGGTCTGGGAATGCCTCGGGGTCCCCCAGGAAGAGCTGGAAAACGTTGCTGGGGAGAGGGAGCTGCTGCCCCTCAACGACCCGGCCCCTAGATAAGAGGAAGAGAATGGATGGATGGATGGAGTTCCTACCTTTAGCAGACATGCAACAGAGTCGTGATGTCACATCGAACAGTTGTGACGAGAATGTTAAGACTGTTTCAAACAACGAGCCGCTGAGAAAAACTGTAAAAGAAAGATTTAAACTTGAAACCAGTTTTTAGTGTGCAGGTTAAAACATCTTTAGTCTTACATAACTGCTGCTCAGATCGATGACCGACGGGTCGGTGTCCTCTCTGTACAGACAGGTGGTCACATCCTCTGTGTTCTGTGATGAAGTCAGGTTAGATCAGGTTAGACATGATACATCATATTTAGAGTGTAGATAATATGATATATATATTATATTATATATAATATCTGCTGCATGATAATAGGGAAACAGACAATGCTGAGGGTTTTAACAACCCAAACACAGCTGCATTCCAAAATAAAAGCCTCAGCTGATGTACCGCCTCCATCAGTTCCGCAGGCGCCGTCACCTCGCACACGCTCAGTGAGGAGCCGTAACCCGAGGAGGCGGGGACACAGACGGAGCACAGGTGGATGTGGTTTCTACGGCGCTCGCACAGGCTCTGATCGGCGGAGGAGCAGCTGGACTCGTCCTTCACACTGGACAGACTGTCTGCCTGCTGGAGGAGAGACCATCATTAGTATCATCACTGTGGGTGGAGGATGGGTGGAGGATGGATGATGAGGACCTTGGTGGAGATGTTGGCTGTCCTGGGGGGGCCGCAGGTCCTGGATGCTGGTCTGGTGGAGGAGGAAGAGCTGGAGAAGTTAGAGGAGGTGTTGGAAGAGTGGTGGAGGTGGAGGAGCTGCAGGTATCCCTCCTTCTCCACCTTCCTCTTCAGGGTGGAGTTCCAGTGGTTTTTGATGGAGTTGTCTGTCCTGAGAGGAGATGAAGTATAATAACAGCTGATGAGAGACGGCTCACCTGGACTGGTATTTAACCCTTCAACACATTAGACTGATTCTAACATGCTAATATAAAACAGGAGTTTTATATTGTGACACACAGAAGACAAACCACCAGTTCATCAAAGTCTGTCCCAAAAAGACGAGAAGATAACATGGTCTCCCCTCCGGGGCCACCCTGAGGACACCTGCAGACAGGAGGTCACCTGCTGGTGGTCTACGTACCTGCCAGGCAGCAGCTTGGAGATGTCGGCCCAGCGGTTTCCCAGCAGCCTGTGGGCCTGACAGATGACGCGGTCCTCCTCCAGCGTCCAGCCGCTCTTCTTCACCGTCGGGTTCAGGTGGTTGTGCCAGCGCTCGCGGCATTGCTTCCCGTTACGAGTGTGCAGGTGTTTGGCGATGAGCGACCAGCGCTTCACGCCGTACTTCTGAACCAGGTCAATGACCTGTACAGGAAGTGACATCACAACATACTATTATTAGTTTATACGTCCAACATGTTCCAAGTCACGTCCAACAAGTCCGGAGTCACGTCCAACAAGTCCGGAGTCACATCCAACAAGTCCGGAGTCACGTCCAACAAATGCAGAGTCACGTCCAACAAGTCCAACAAGTGCCAAGTCTGAGCTGCCGACTGCTGTCAGATGCAGTTTTCTAAGGTAGTTATAGTATCGTAGTACTATAGGATAGCAGTGTAGTGTAGTAGACAGTACGGGGGACAGTGTTTACCCTCTCATCCTCCTCCCGAGTCCAAGGACCTTTGACCAGCTCTGGATTCTTTATCTGCTGCCACCTCCGCTGACACTCCACATCTGACCTCTGACCCTGAGACACAGCAGAGACAGGTAGGACCTTCTACACAATGAGCTTGACTTTAAAGGTGCTAAATCCCAGACTGGGAGCAGGTCTACTGATGTGTTGAATCTGGTCAGGTCTCTGGTCTCTGGTCTCTGGTCTCAGGTCTCAGGTCTCAGGTCTCTGGTCTCTGGTCTCTGGTCTCAGGTCTCTGGACTCTGGTCTCTGGTCTCAGGTCTCTGGTCTCAGGTCTCTGGTCTCAGGTCTCAGGTCTCAGGTCTCTGGTCTCTGGTCTCAGGTCTCTACAGTCACAAACAGTCACTGACGATCCAGAATACTTCACTAAGTTCAGCCCATCAACGCACACACACACACACACACACACACACACACACAAACATACGTACACAGTCACACACACAGTCTCAAACACAGTCTCACACACACACACACACAGTCACACACAGTCACACACACAGTCACACACAGTCTCACACAGTCACACACACAGTCACACACAGTCTCACACACAAACACAAACACACGTACACAGTCTCTCTCTCTCACACACAGTCACACACAGTCTCACACACAAACACAAACACACGTACACAGTCTCTCACACACACACACACACACACACACACACACACACACACACACACACACACTCTGTGTGTGTTGCTTCCTGGCTTTGAAATGAAGTAGGATGTCCCGGTCCTGTCTGTCCCTGTCTATCCTATCCTGTCCTGTCCTGTCTGTTCTGTCCCTGTCTATCCTGTCCTCTTTGTCTCTGTCCTGTCTGTCCCTGTCCTGTCTGTCCCTGTCTATCCTGTCCTCTTTGTCTCTGTCCTGTCTGTCCCTGTCTTTCCCTGTCTGTTCCTGTCCTGACAAGTTACAAGACATACTGTATAAATAAATAACTACTCACTTTGAAATGCAGAGAAACTGAAGACCAGTTGTGTAATCCAAACTCCTTCACCAGTCTGTGTAGCTTCTCATCCTGAGGAGGAAGATCACCTTCATCATCACTATCACTATCATCACCATCACCATCACCATCAGACTGTCCAGTGACGGTAAACATCCTGAGAACCAGGAGCAGCTGCATAGCCTGGCACCGATCCATCCAGACTCCATTCACAAAACAAGCATTTTAACAGTTGTCTGCTTGTCGTCATGGTTACAGACCTGACAAAGCATGGATTCAGTCGTTTTACTGATGAGCATCACGATGTAGTTATTTCAGCATCATTTGATCTGTTTATTGATACTAAATCACAGCTCAGTCTGTTTATTTTAGGTTCATACCTCAGTAGAGACGTGTGGCTGCCAGATACACTAGGTGTGATGACACTGTATGTGAAAACAGATCGGCCGATAATCGGTCGATCCCTAGAACACAGTTGAAGGTGTGAACAGATAAACATGAGTGTAAAGCTCTGAGGGGAGCTGCAGATCCAGCTGATCACTCGCTACCAGGGACACCAACACACTGTCACAGTCTCTGAGTTAGCCTTGAATGCTAACATGATGAGCATTACCTCGTCTTTTGTCCATCCAGGCTTCTGTAGAGTCACTCTGGAAAATCGTCCTTTACCTCCCAAACTGCTGGAGCGACTCTTTGTACTGAGACAGGAGACAACAGTCAGTCAATCAATCAATCAATCAATCAATCAATCAATCAATCAATCAATTAATTAAAATGAATGATCTATGTGTGAGCCAATCAGAGGGATTTATATACGACTACATGAAGCCCAAATACTGACTCTGATATTGTGACAGGTGTTACAGGTGTGTGACAGGTGTTACAGGTGTGTGTGACAGGTGTTACAGGTGTGTGTGACAGGTGTAACAGGTGTGTGACAGGTATTAAAGGTGTGTGTGACAGGTGTTACAGGTGTGTGTGACAGTGTGTGACAGGTATTAAAGGTGTGTGTGACAGGTGTTACAGGTGTGTGACAGGTATTAAAGGTGTGTGACAGGTGTTACAGGTGTGTGACAGGTGTTACAGGTGTGTAACAGGTGTGTGTGACAGGTGTTACAGGTGTGTGACAGGTATTAAAGGTGTGTGTGACAGGTGTTACAGGTGTGTGACAGGTATTAAAGGTGTGTGTGACAGGTGTAACAGGTGTGTGACAGGTGTAACAGGTGTGTGACAGGTGTTCCAGGTGTGTTACAGGTGTGTGACAGGTATAAAAGGTGTGTGACAGGTGTGACAGGTGTGTGACAGGTACGGTGTGTACATCAGCTCTCACCAGGACCTGCGGCTTCTGCTGCTCATCACTGCTGCTCATATGAACTGTGACACTGAAACACAGAGTTCAGGTGTTAGATGACAGCTGGTCAGACAGACAGGCGGTCAGACAAGTGGACATCACTGTTACCTGTGTGATCCCATTTTATCACTATTTCTTTTAACATTTCAGATTAAACCATGACTTCATTAATTAGTTGCAGCAATACCGACTAACTCCTAACTCCTAAGTGTTTCCATGCTGTTCACCTCATTGATATCACACAGGCATATGCTGTTAGCTGTTAGCAGTTAGCTCCCATTCATCTCCACATTAAAATCACTCATATTGAAAATAATGTAACTTTGTCCCAGAATGACAACAGAAGGTTTAGTCCCTCATCCCAGTTCAACACTAGCTCAGTGCTAACCGCTGGTTAGCCGTTATTAGCAGGTAGTTAACCGTTATTAGACGTTGGCTAGCCGTTATTAGCCGTTATTAGCCGTTATTAGACGTTGGTTAGCCGTTATTAGCCGTTATTAGACGTTGGTTAGCCGTTATTAGCCGTTGGTTAGCCGTTATTAGCCGTTGGTTAGCCGTTATTAGCCGTTATTAGCCGTTATTAGACGTTGGTTAGCCGTTATTAGCCGTTGGTTAGCCGTTATTAGCCGTTGGTTAGCCGTTATTAGCCGTTGGTTAGCCGTTATTAGACGTTGGTTAGCCGTTATTAGCCGTTGGTTATTCGTTGGTTAGCCGTTGGTTAGCCGTTATTAGCCGTTGGTTAGCCGTTATTAGCCGTTATTAGCCGTTGGTTAGCCGTTATTAGCCGTTGGTTAGCCGTTATTAGTCGTTGGTTAGCCGTTATTAGCCGTTATTAGCCGTTGGTTAGCCGTTATTAGTCGTTGGTTAGCCGTTATTAGCCGTTATTAGCCGTTGGTTAGCGGGTCCAGAGAGCCGTTGGCGGTTAAATGAGAGAAATTGAGATCAAACCGACACTTTATCCGGTAAAAGGCTGTAGTATATACATATATATACATATATATATATGTATATATACATATATTACCGGCTCTATATCCGCTGATTCGCGGTGTGAACCGGCAGAGATCGGTAGATTTACCGGCGGCGGTTGGAGGAGGAACGGCTCTAGACGGTCCAATCAGAGCTCGAGCTCTCTGACACGAGAACACACAGACTCTCCTCTGATTGGACAGCCCGCTGCTGACGTCACTATA
>CAKAOI010043723.1:0-33724 GCA_916701655.1 Sebastiscus albofasciatus | reverse complement strand
AATACGAGCTCCCCAGACGGGGTCATTCCCATGTTCTCAAGGTCCTATATATGTTCCTCAGCTCTACATAGCACATAATTGGAACCTGAAAAAGATGTTCCCCAGTCTCGATATAACAGGCTTACCCTTGAGGGAACTTATCAAATGGTTGGAGAAATGGAATCACCAAAGGTCAAAGCTTAGTGCTTCCTGAGGTGAAAACTAGACTAGTATACATGTTTTTGAGTCTATTCAAATAACAACACAAAATGTTTTTACTGTCAAAGATAACGTGATAACACAAATTTGTTTTAACGCCATCAATTTCTTTGATGCATTAACGCAACGGAGGTTGCATTGAGTTACATTATGATGCGTTCAAGCTGTATTCAATAAAATTAGAATTGAGCAGAAGTAAATTATAACGTTATCATTATGTGTTCAAATTAGGGCTGTTAACGCAATAATAACACATTGACGCAACTTGGGGTTTTCAGGTTGTATCAGGTTCAGTTTTAAAGCCAGAGTAATACTGGCATCATATATCATATATCATATATGAAACTATAATACCTAAAGAATCTATCGGTACCAACCATGTCATACTAGCTTGTCATGAAGGACGTTAAATAACGCTCCAAAATGTACGCTAAATTTTGGCGAGGAAAAACTGTCATGTCCATTTTCAAACGGGTCCGGTCCACGGTTCGTGGAGAGGAGGTTGTGTTGCTCTGACTATCTATCTGGCGTTGGGAGGTGGTTGTATTGCTCGGGCTCTATCTGGTTGGCGTGGAGAGGAGGTCATGTTGCTCTGGCTCTATCTATTCGGCATGGAGAGGTGGTTGTGTTGCTCTGGCTCTACCTATCTGGCGTGGAGAGGAGGTCATGTTGCTCTGGCTCTATCTATTTGGCATTGAGAGGAGGTCGTGTTGTTCTGGCTCTACCTGCTTGGTGACGCCGGGAAGCTGCTTGACATCCTCCTGGATCCACCTTCTCACATATGCTCACATGACATGTATTATTTTTTGTCATCTGGATTGTTTATGCTGTGTTTTCATGATGCTGTTACTCTGAACACACAACATCTATTGTACGTCTGTCCATCCTGGAAGGGGATCCCTCCTCTGTTGTAACTGTGAAGCCCCCTGAGGCAAATTTGTGATTTGTGACTTTGGGCTATACAGTTTTTGTGTTGCCAAATGTAAAAAGCCCTGCATGCTAAATACCAGCAATGTGCTGGAGTTCAAAAAGGTAGCAAGCAGCCAGCTACCAGAGGGGAGTATTCTGCCCGCTGGCTTTTGTTTGAGTTGAGTATCTTCCAGGTGTGCGCATGCGAGTTGTGTACCAGGTATTCCTGAGAGGAATGTGTGTGTTCAGTCGGCCCGCTGCATCCTGAGTAAATACAGTTATTGTAGCCAAAGACTTGGCTCTGTGTTCTCACACACACGTAAAGTGAAGAGCTGTGTCCTAATGTCAATGTCTTGACATTAGGACACAGCACAGCTCACCAATGTTCTGTAAAGACGAGGAGAGCAGCTGTTCCATGCAACGCTGGGCTGGGATAATAGTTATAAGTCCTCCTACAGGCCCACTTGTAGGCAGAGAGTCTGGTGTCTGGGGAATACTACAACCTGGCAAGAATAATAGCTTATTATCTCCACACATGCACATCCAATCACTTGTACACTTGACTTAATTTGCTGTGGAGCTCGTGGTTAACGTCAGATATTATTGCCAGTTATACAGGAAGGAAATAAATCAGGAGGAGCTCAATGAGACGGAGAGCTCATCATGTTTTTTGTGGTTGGATAATGATGGGAGACCATTTTTTGAAACTTGACCTAATGTGGTATTTTGGAGGGATATTGATCATTTTTTATCAATTCTGGAGTAAAAAATGGTTCAATTTAGCATCAAATCTGTGTAACAAATGGTATCAACCCAAAAATTGTGAATGAGCATTGGAATGGACATCATATACTTCCATCATAATGTTCTAACCCCTTATACATTTCAAAATTTAATATAATTAATTCATATGACTAAAACAATTTGACACACAGTGCTGAGCAGCATCTCAAATTAAGCTTCAGGTTCCCAGCTTTCAGATGATGTACACCACTTCTAAGTGACATCTACTGTTGACCTGCTATCCCCCCCTAAAGACCCTCTGTACCCTCCTAAAAAAGACAGTCTATTGTGGGTCTCAGAGGGTTAAATACAGTGACAGTCTGCTTCATTTTCTGGAACTCATATGTGCTGTTGATATCCGTTTTAAGTCTATTTGTGTTTTTGTGCTTGTATGCAGAGCACTTCCTTACCACCAGTGTCACCGTCGTGGTAGTTGGGATCGAAGCCTCTCTCCAACATCTTCGCCACTTTGTCCACCTGATTATGCTGGATGAGGTCCATGAACTTCCTCAGATTTGCCTGCACAACCAGAGAAGAGAGGGAGCTATTACAGTGAGAAGAAAGAACAACTGGTGGTGGGTGTGTGTGTGAGAGAGAGAGAGAATGAGAGAAAGAAAAGGCAGGATCGAGGTCCAGAGATGTAAAAAGACTGAAATAGAAGTTGAGATAGAGGAAGGTGTAGAGGGTCAAACACAACTGAGGGTGAAAACGCGGAAGCATTTAAGTAATACAGAGTGAAGCTGAGGGAGACTTGCTGTTAAAGATGGAGGAATATAAGGCAGAATAAAAAGGCTATAGTGAAAGCAGGAAGCAGAGGAAGGAGAGATGACAGGATTGTGGCGATTGTGGGGAGTGGAACGGTTTTCTGTTCTGTTCCTGTCTGCTTTCTTTCCAGGCCGCATGATAAAAATAGATAAGAGAGCAGCTCCCTGAAGGAGAGGAGAAAATGAGGAATGAAGAGTGAGATAGCAGAAGAAGAAAAAGACAATGGGTAGCAATAAAAGAATAGACAGAGGAGAGAGAATAAATGAGGAGGAGTAAAAAGGCAGGGACGTGGGGTGGGAGTAGGGATGTCCTCATCATATCATGTTGCCCCAGATCTAACTCCGAGTGTATCAGCCAATACACAGAGAGAAGATGTTTCTTAATAGAATTTTAGTTTTTTCCCACCTTACTGTACTCATTCAGGGTGTTTTAGACTGCTAGCATCCTTGCAGAAAATAAAAAAAATGATCAAAGATGGATCAGGCTTTAACTATGCATGCAAATATGCCTGACCTGCTCTATCCCGATCCTGCACTTCAGTTTGAGACATCCGTGCTTAGAGGCTCTTCATTGCTATATCACTAGCCTGGTTCCAGACTTCTGAATCCTCGACCAAAACTTCGTTAGTCGCTGCTAAATTGTCCAACAAAATAATAAACTGAAACAGCGAACATGATGTCAGACTGAATAATAAATCAAAAACAAAACAGTAACTCCATATACTGCTACACAGTGTAACAGTTGGAGTACCCATAGAAAACATCCAAAAGGATTGACAAAGGATCTGGATTTTTATTACCAATACCAATCCATTAAAAATCCCTGAATTAGTCCCGATCCTCATCCTGTGAATCTGCACAGAAAATCACTGCTAAAGACTTTTGAATTGCCTTTAAGAGTCATCAACACCCACATTATTATTAGGTTTTATTAGCTTAAAATGTAAAATGTTTTCATTGATATGCTACTTAGTAGTTTCACAGCTAAGCTCTCTGCATATTTTAAGATTATCATGTGAGAGTTAATGAAAGCAAAGAAATATTTGAACTGACTGAGTAAAACCAACAGAAATAAAATGTTGGCATTGGATGTTTTCTACGTTGAATGTCGACGTTTTTTCATTCAGTCCGAGCAAGTGATGTAGTACAATGAATGACCATTATTGAAAGTTGTGTGGTATAATAACAAGCATACCAAGCATGAAAGTCCACTAAGGGCAGGTGGGAGAGGTGGTGGATGGGTCAAACAAACACAGGACTTTCAGCTAGAAGACCGCTGTTTGTGTCCCGTGTGAAACCGAAATTAAATGTTGACTTCACGCTTGTGGGCTTCACCCATGTCTTCACCCATGTTCTCCGCCACACTAACTGAAAACAACAAACTGATTGGTCTCCTGTTGAGATCAACCACTTCAGCCTACAAAAGGGGATGCATGGCTCCTCCAAACTAATGCAGCTATACTCTCCAAAGCACATGTTTATTAAAGCTCAAATAAATAGGTTTGCAAACAAAACCACTTGGGTGCAAATACTGTTCTCTTCCAACATCCACCAAAAACAAAACTACACAAAAGTAACCACAGTTAACTAGCCAGAACAGAACAAAAAAAACTTGCAAGATACTCCCAAAAGTCACAATGCTAAATACCAAAGGCACTTAAATCTGTACTACTAAAATGTGCTTAACCTCAATTTAGCAACAACTAACCACAAGCGTCGCAAACCAGATTGGTCAACCATAATAATCAAGCCTCCTTGGTCACACTAGGGCTAGGTTTAACCTTACCACATGGGTTGGTCTCCCGGACGAGCCCCCAATTTGTCACAAACTGGCTCAGGGAATGTGACAAAAAGGGAGTCCACGTTAACCACATGGCATTGTGCATTACAGCGTGATACAAGGTTGATACAAAACATATTTATGAAACTTATTTGTGGTTCAGAAACGTTGACAGTCAATGTATCCTGTGATTTACACGAACGTACGCTGCCAACAGTTTTTCTGGCGACTGGGTTGAAAATCAAACAATTTTGACCACAGAGTGCTTCTGTTTAGATATCAACCACGATGAGTCACTGCCGCTTCAATATCTGGAAATGTCAAGGGTTCACGTACATGGCCCTGTGTTATAATGTTTCATTTAATGTAGCTGATATGTCCCCTGCTTGTGTGTCTGTGTGTGTGAGTCAGAGTCTGGAGGACGGTGTCCTTTCCCTCTCTCTTTTTACTGAAACAGGTTGGAAGGCTGCCGTTTGATTGGCTGTCTCAGTGTGAGCTTCAGCCTTACCTCCAAAAAGTTGGGTCATGCCAAATTTTGGGAAAGAAAAGACTCAGTGTTAGAAATAAATGTTTATAATAGAAGAACCTCACTGTCTGAATGATGACTTTTGGTGATGTGACTTGAATGTAAACGTGTTTGAGTTTGTGTTATCATCTCCACATTTATAAAAACATGTTGCCTTTTTCATCTTTCATTCTCCTTCCTCTCCATCTCCAGTCCTCTCTTCAGAAGTAGAGCAGCTGTCAGACAGTTTCCTAGTGTGCCGCTAACAGAGAGCTGCCAGAGACACTTATGCTTTGGCTGCACTACAAGGAGTACAGTAGCTATGGGAGAGCAGCCCAGAGCTAGCCTCACAGTACACGACGACGAAGAGGCTAACAGTCTTCAGTTTACTGTAGAGATTCACTCAATTAATGAGGGAGAAACAGAGATAGACTCCTTCTGAGCACCATACAGATCATCACACAGGAACAGAAGAGCTCAAATTAAGTTCACAGTTCAAGCTGCCAAGAATGAACACTTCTCTTACCTCAACTAGCTAGTGGAGCTGCTAAATAGATAAAGCAATCTGTGAGTTTTATTATATTTTGGCAACACCTTTGGCGTGAAACAGTCATTACTGTGGTGTTTTCACACTGCACTTCCCAGAGGCCAGTCGACACTCAGACTGAGGTGGGGGCGGCGCTGTGACATCTTTTTCTTGAATCTCTTTGTCTGCTCAGCTGCTCATGCTAACTCTCCAGTTTGCCTCCAAGCTAGAAATGTTTCCGACTATTTCAAAACAGAGAGTAAGAAAGACAAAGAGTCTCTCGCTGACCGGCAACAATACAGTGATTCAGCTTCCTTCTGAAAGCCTTTATTTGCTCTTCTTAAGACTCGGTGTCGGGTAGGTTGTTCCAGGAAGAAAAAGCTCACAGCAAACAATGTGTTTTCCTCTATGGCATTTTTTATCCATTCAATATAACTGTACATGTAAAAAAATGTTTTTATGATTTCTAAATAGATGTTTTAATGCCAGAATCGATATATTTGCTTCATTTGAGTCTCTGTGGAGGTAGAAGGAAGTTAACGCTTTTATTGTTGTAGTCTGAGTAACGTGACGCCATCCTTCAACCAAAACAAACCTCAACGAACCGAAACAAGAAAGTAGAAAACATTGGAGGATCCACAGGATACGAGCTGCACCCTCACATTTTAAATCCAAAGTGGTAAACACTACACATCCAGTACAGTATGGAAACACTTTGGGTTTCACACGTTGCAGGAAAAAGCAGAGCTAGACATTACGGCTAAAGCTGCATGCTAACTTCTAAAACAGGCCAAAATATGTTGGAAAATAAGTCAGAACAAAGGCTGGAAAAAGTCAGAAATATGCCTGAAAATTCTTTTAAAAAGGACTGAAATATGTCAGAAAAAAGGCCAAGAAAATGCCAAAGTATGTCCGAAGTATGGCCTAAAAAATGTCCCAAAAAAGGCCAAAATACGATCAAACAAAAATCAGAAATATGTCCAAAAAAAGGCAAATACATGTCTGAATAAAAGTCTGACAAGTGTCTGAAATATTTCCTAAAAAAAGGCTGACATATGTCAGAAAAAAAGTCTAAAAAAGTTAGCAGGAAACGTTATCAAATGGTTGTAGCGCGCGGTCGAGCCGGCCGTCGCTCTTGTCTCCGTGGTCAAATGGGCCGACGCTACGACTGTAGAGCACCCAGATACTGACATTTATGTTAAATGTATTCAAACGGCCCCGATGGAGCTGACCATGGATGGATAAAGAGAACAGAGCTGACGGGAGAGCTAGAGACCACCTTGGAGAAGTTAGAGGAAGTAGACACGTGGGACTATGTCCGCTTTTCAAAATAAGGTGTTAACAAAGAGAACTGTATATATATATATATAAAATACATCTATGGAAATGAAATTGATGGATTATATTCAGCAGAAGTATAAAACATTACATGTCCATTATAAATTAAAAATAAAATACCACTAATTTGTGAGGGAATGTCTTTCTTCTTTGATTTTTGGGTTGCTAGATAATAAATAATTCCTGACAATGACTGATATGTTTGACTTCAGGACATTTCTGACTACATACATGCTGAAATCAAACATTCTTACTGTATTCATTTAGATATTTTTCAAATTAAAAGTCTCTAGAAGTGTATTATTCAACTTTTTCCCCACGATCTAGTGTTAAAAAAGTCACAATACATATTGAATCGGCACCCAAGTATGGTGATAGTATCGAAACAGGAGACAGGTGTATCGTCCCAGCCCTACAAGACATGCTGCATGCTACAGTTTCTGTTTGAGTTGGAATAAACATGTTGATGTGGTGCCACATTTACAGAACCAGTTTCTGCTCACAGCCAAAGCTGGCACTGATGATACTGTGATAAATCGTTTCCAGTCTCTGAGAGCCAATTTGCTTTGAAGGACCCCAAACACTGGCCACAAGCGAGGCTCACAGTTAAACTCAGAGTTATTATTTGGTGAGTTTAAACTCACTTACCTTTGTATGAAGTTTGGCGATCTGTTTCTCGTCCACGTTGGGCTGCCTGTAGACTCTGCTCTTGTAGCGGAACTGTTGAGTGAAAGACAAATTATTAAAAAAGAGAAAAAGGTCCACAGCAAAACAACGGGTCCAACCAGATTCTATTAAAGCTCTGAACTGGGAACTGATAACATTTCCCTCTCAGTCATCAGTTACTTTACACCTCCGGGTCCATCCTGAAAGCAACTGTTCTTCTGGAAAGAGCATCGCCAGGTGTGTGGAACATTTAATTACTCTCATGGTATCTTTACTGGCTTTAGTGTTAAAGGCTGCAGTGCTGAAACAAACTTATAATCTCTCCAAGCCAACACGTTCGCACTCCCGACTCGCCAAATACGGATGCTTGGTCAGTGACCCTACGCTTCAAACTATGACGCTCTAGGTTCCCCTCTAGAGTTAGTTTTGGATGCATCAGGGACGGCGTCTCAGTTTTCGCTCGTTACATGCATCGTGTCTTTTCAAAATAAACTTCTGTCTTCACAGGAAACGTACAGTTTCTGTTTGTTACTTTCATACAGTGTCTTTACAAAATAAACTTCCAACGCCTGGCGCGTCTCATACAGATGCTAAAGGTTGCCTCGGTGCGTCGGTATCAGACGCTGTGGGGCGCTGACCAGGCATCGTTATTTGACGAGTTGGGAGAGAGATCATGTTGTACAAGCATATGGCAGTTCTTTAGAAATGGATAGCCCACTTGAGAGGTTAAGATTAAGTGAATATATAAACTCAACTGAAATATTGACCTAATTTTTATCAGAATATTGGCAGACTGACATGAAATCTTTTTTCATGATAATTTTTTGGCCATATAGCCCGGTCCCAGTGTACAGCAAAATAATATTTATATGGGAATTGACAAATATATCACTGCCTCCTAATTAAGTTTATGTAACAACAAGTATTTAATGATCAATAAATTAGATTCTATCACTGGCCAATGGTTTACCTCCAAAGACGGGACTCCCTTGCTGATTGGCTGTGGGTACTCTCGAAGGATGCGCTCTTCGTCCAGGAACTTGCCATCCCTCCCGTTGCTAGCTGGCTGGAAAAGCCCGTAGTTGAGCACGTCTTTCAGGCTCTGATTAAGCGTGCACAGGATCCGCTGCTTGGCAACCCAGACCGTCGCGTCCGGGTTGAACCGCATGCATTTCTGGTTCGGGTGGAGACAGGAGAGAGTGGAAGAAGTGTGAGATCAGAACAATCAACACAAGTGAAATATTCCTCTTTGAAATCAACCTGTGATGAACGTTTCACTTGTTCAACTGGACGTCCAACTTTTGATTGACGGATGCAAAGAGGCCGGGAGTGATGAGTGGAATCACAGAACAATGGTGCCCAATCAAAACAGTTCAGGCGTATCGAACAAACCCTGTCCGTCGCTGTTACAACAAATAAACCACGCAGCACTGCCAAGCGTTTTATTGTTTTATTGTCACTCTGCTATATGCTAAACAGAGCCACGGCGCGGGGATGGATGTAATTGACACGACCCCTTCGCCCCCTGCTCTCTCCCAGTCCCAGCTTCCCTGGAGTGAAAAAAAAAAAGCACACAATGCAGGATTTCTGGCCTCGTCCGAATCAGAGAGGATTATGGGCGCTGTGCCGTGGCATTCGGGAAGGGTCTGCGAGCGTTTACAGCTGGATGTGCTGCTCAGCCGGCGATAGCAGCCCTGTGTCTGTGATAAAGGCTGAAGGGATGAGCAGTCTGTGAACTCTGCCTACCCATAATCCTCTCGCCTGGCGTCGAGTGGGCAGAGAAGAGGAGAGGAGGGGAAGGAAAGATGAAGGGTCGAAGGTATACAAAAACAGATGTCTTGCATCTGGCAGGGCTGTTGGGACTGATACGGCCTTCTTTCCCTCTGCTGGTTTATTAAAATGGCAAATTTCCATCTGCTCCCATTATAGCCTCTGCGTCCTCAGCCCTCCACGTGAGATCAGCTTAGACAATATAGAGGAAGTTTCCAGCGCTGGAAATCAATGTTTTTCAACGTAGAGGCACTGATAATGACACGTGTGTGCTTGTGTAAAGGCCTTTATGCCACACGGCTATTTGCAGCTGTCGTCTGACTTCATGATGGTTGCACCGGCCGCTGTGGCTCAGCGTATGACCATGGAAACCAGATAGAGAAGCAGCTCTCCAGTGTTCTCAAACCCTCCAATTGTGGTCCAAGAATTCGAAGCAACAATCTTTGGAAAACTAGCTTGTTTGTCTGACCTCAAGTCTGCCATTGTGTCCAAATCTTTGAATCATTACCAGAATGAGCTCTGAAAAGATGGTGTCTCCATCTGGACGTAAGAGCTGTATACTGGCAAGAAATGAGAGGCTGAGATGGGTGAAATAAAGCGAGGAAAAAATAGCTTATTTGAGGAGGACAATTTGAAGATTGTTGAAGAAGCAAAGACACAGAAAAGCATGTGGAGAAGAGGAACCATCACCACTACTCCCGACTGCCTGTCTTTTTCTCTGATTTTCCTTCTGTAACATTCTCATGGCTCAAGATGTGTCTGTAGTGTTGGTTTGTGTGGAAGAGAGGACCGTCCTTACAGCTGCCACCGGGTTTAGTCTAAAGGCTCATCATAACAATTTCGCAATGTGAGCAGAAAAAAGTTAAAGGAGCAGGACGATGGGACGGATATATCAGCTACCAGTGATTGGCTGAATCATCTGAATTGGCTGAAGTTGTTTTTGTGGGGCACCAAGGGGTTTGGGCTGGTGAAGCAGTGCATTTCAGGTGGCAGTTGAGGGGGGCCGCTGCTCTCACTGTTAGCGTAGCGTGCTAAGCAGGACGGTGCATTTGAAAATTGGTAGTGTTACAATCTTTTTACCGGCACTACATGCTCGCAAAGATGGCAAATTGCTTCATTTAGGTCCTTCGGCTTGACGGAAGCATTTGGTTCAAAACCAAAATAATCCCATATAGGTGATTTTGTATTCTTTTTACGCAACAAACTCTCTTGGATGAAAATGGCGTGGGGGTAGTGGGGGACTACCCCGCCTCACTGCACGACCCCACGCAACGGTTGTTGGGCTGACGCTGGCCGATGGAAAACTTTAACATATCGCCCAACCCTAACGTTCAGTACCGCTTTCAAGTCAGTGCATACGGAGCGGGAGCTTAGCGGAGCTTAGCTTAGCTTATGTTAGGTTAGACTGGAAGCAGGCTCTGTCGGAGGTTCCCAAAACCTTTAAAGCTCACTGTAATTAACACTTTGTAAAACACACAAGTTGTGGTTTTATGTGGAGTTACACGCTCTAACTGTTTTTTAAAGACATACTGTAGCATGTTGCAGAGACTTTCTGGATACCGTTCTCCAAGAAATAATTAAAACACGTAACTGTTAGTTGTATTTAAACGTCTATTTGTGTAAGGATAAAACAAATGACACATACTGTAATGTGTTAATTGGTGAGCTTTAGCGGTGTTGGATGGGGAGTTTTTGGTAGGACCAATTAAAATATTTAATCGCAATTAATTGCATGATTGTCCACAATTAATCACATTTTTGTATCTGTTCAAAATATAACTTAAAGGGAGATTTGCTAAGAATTGAATCCTCTTATCAACATGGGACAAATATACTGCTTTATGCAAATGTATGTATATATTTATTATTGTAAATCAATTAAAAACACAAAACAATGACAGATATTGTCCAGAAACCCTCACAGGTACTGCATTTAGCATAAAACAATACGCTCAAATTCTATTTCCCCAAATGTCAAACTATTCTGTTAAATGTACATAGATTTGCAACATCATATCATATAAAAAGAAGCAAAATCACCAGAAAATTATGATCTCTTTTGAATACATCAAATGTTCTGACTGCTAAAAAGCTTATTTTTGTACCACACGGTGAACATCAGAGCTGGAGACGGAGGCCGGGGCTCACGTGCACGTGCTTGTGTGAATTATTCAACTGAGTTTGATTTCCAAGTGGACTGTGTGACTCAATCATGTGATCAAGTGGCACCACAGAGTGCTCAGTGATGAATGTGAGATCAGGAGCATTAGTGCATACATGTGAGAAAGCTTAGTGCACATGTGAACACACACACACACACACACAAACACATACACGTACACACACACACACACACTTTCTATACTGGAATTATAACCAATGACATCAAACGGTCATGAGTTCATCTCTGGGTCAATGGGTACCTTGGGTACCTTGAGGATCCAACTCCACTGGATCACACACACAACTCTGTAAAGCAGTGGTCCTCAACTTTTTACACCACGTACCACCTCAGATAATATTTGACTCTCCACTCCAAGTACCACCATTATAACCGGGGGGGGGGGGGTATTATTGTTCCTGGGGGGCCACATGAGAAACCCAGATTGTTGCTGGGGGCCAAACAAATTCTGTCAGACGTAACCTCTATGTTATCACTACATTCAGTTATTGTTCAGCATTTATTCTACTGAAAATCACTCCAAACACATATTATTAAGAAGATGACATTATATGCAGGAGATTTTGAACCGTACAGGACTGACTGTTTTGGGTAGTAATGTTTCCATTAACAAAACTTAACAAAACAGAGAATCCCCCAGCATGCACTGCAGGTCCTAAAAAAGAGAGATGGTAGCCTACTGTACACAGTACTGTACTGTATTTTGTTATTGTCATCTGTAGTGATTGTTTGCATAAAAACACACAATTCAAATGATTATGATTATTTAAATATTTACTTTGATTAAAACAATCTTGACCAGCTGCTCAGAGCTAGTGTTATGAAGTTAAACAGGTCATAATTCTCTCTCTAATATCTATTCTATATTGATGTGAAAACATCTCCTTCAAACAACTGGATTTAATCAAGTTTCTCACCAACACATCATGATAACGTCGTAATTTACCTTCGCTCAATAGTCATTTTTCCAGAGCCGACTTTGAACGCCTCATAATAACAACTCGATGGCACCCCCATTAATGTTCGTATCTCCTGTATTTATCCAGTCAGGACCGTGCTGCACACCGGCTGCTAACAGCTAACGTTGCTAACTCCCTCCTGCTCATTTCAACACAGGTTTGTTGTTCACAGTGTCGTTTATCAGGTAAAAACAGGATGCGTCCCCTCAGGTTTAGTAGCACCACCCTGTTGAGCGCTTTTTTTTCTTCACCGTGTCTCTGGTCCCAAACAAACTGAAACACGATACAGTGTGCGTATGCGTCATTGTGCAGCGTAACTATGGGAAAGCATCAATACAGAGGAATCGATAATCAGAGATTCCTCCGTGTACCACTAGAGAGAGCACGCGTACCACCGGTGGTACGTGTACCATAGTTTGAGAACCACTGCTGTTCAGAGTTGCCATTCAGGAAGTTACAGCAAAGTGCACTGAAGTAGTTGCTAATAGCTGTAAGTTACATTCCTTGTGTTCACCTCAGTGGGATGGAATTTTACAACACAAATGGAAAGATGTGAAGGAGGGAAACCCAGGAGAGAAGGAGAGAGAGAGAGAGAGAGAGAGAGAGAGGCATCAGGTGGCTTCTAGAGGTAGAGCTCCGTCAAGCAGCCGCCATGCAACTTCCTGTTCCCCTCCCCTTTCTTCTTCTTCTGCCTTTTTGTTCTGCCCCAGCAGCACATGATGAGGAAACGCTCCAGCTCACTGTACTGTCATGGACATCCAGTGTAAAGCTCCCCGAGGACACACGCACATCAAACAAAGAGCTACAGTACAAAGTTGCATCAGCTCAAGATGAAGCTACTGTACCGGGTGGCTCCGGCGGCACCTCCAGCTGCTCCTCCATGGAGACTCACAGCTGCTCTTTGATGATAAAGCTTCACATCCAAACCTTCGCTGGGAATTACAGTAAAGCAATATCTACAGAGATACTGTTGCATGTGCTATCTGATCAATGGCGATGCAGCATACAGCTATATGTACTGTACTGCCCACAGGAGCTCCAGTGGTCTTTCTAATGGAACAATGCACCACATTGTTCTCCCATTCTGTTAATGTAGCACACCTGGGGCTTCGTTAAAAGGAACAGTGTGCAGCTAATGAATGCATGTGGCTGCTATGTACATGAAACATTCATATTTTACACTGTTGAATTTAATAAAACATATAAAATATTCAGACTCCACTGTTAAAGCTTGTGTTGTTATCCACAAATACATTTCAGGCGTGACACAATAGATATCAGGGTTACTAACGCAGAAGAACGGGTGTTACATTGATTTTGTTTTTCTTGTTAATCTAGATGTCTTTTTAGTTAGCTTGCTTTTATTTTAGTCGTAGTGGGGCAACGCTGTCTCCTACAAAATCACGTACCCATTAAGGCTGTCAAATTTAACGCCGTAATAATGCAAATTTGCATTAACGCCACTAATTTCTTTAACGCGTAATGCAACTTGCGATTTTTACCTCTTAGCGGGCTCGATTTTAAAGCAACTAGAAACTAGAAAACGTAAGGAATCCATCGGTGCCAACCATGTCATGTTAGCTTGTTGTGAAGGAGGCTAAATAACGCTCCAAACTTGCAATAAATTGACCCCTGACCTCAAGATATTGACCCCTGACCTCAAGATATTGACCCCTGACCTCAAGATATGTGAATGTAAATGGGTTCTATGGGTACCCATGAGTCTCCCCTTTACAGACATGCCCATTATATTTTGTCATATGGTTTGTCTATGTTGTATTTTCAGTCCTCCAGGAAGATTTAGCCCCTAATTTACTTCAGTCCAAAGGAAGCCCCCTTGGCATGGGTGACATACGTTTACATTACTAAGCATTTAAAAACAAAAATCTGGTCCTCTCTCTAGGTTCCATGGTGGAGAGGAGGTTGTGTTGCTCTGGCTCTAACTATTCAGCGTGGAGAGGAGGTTGTGTTGCTCTGCCTCTACCGGTTTGGCATGGAGAAAAGGTCGTGTTGCTCTGGCTCTATCTGTTTGGTGACGCCGGGAAGCTGCTTAACATCCTCCTGGATCCACCTTCTCACATATGTTCACATTACAGGTATTATTTTTTGTCATATGGATTGTCTATGTTGTATTTCATGATGTTGTTACTCTGTTACACACGACATCTATTGTACATCTGTCCATCCTGGAAGAGGGATCCCTCCTCTGTTGCTCTTCCTGAGTTTTCTTCCTGTTTTTTCCTGTTAAAAGGTTTTTTTTTTAGTTAAGTCTTTCCTTATCTGATGAGGGTCGTACTGTAAAGGACAGAGGCTGTCGTATCCTGTACAGATTGTAAAACCCACGGAGGCAAATATGTAATTTGTGATTTTGGGCTTTACAAATAAAATTGACTTGACTTGACATGATGATCCTTCCTGCTGATAGATCCCCCGGTATGCTACACACTGGACATTTAAAGTTAGAAAGATCTTTGCATTCACATACTGTATTGTATAATCTGTGGGCAAACAGCAGAGCATGTCTGTTGTTTTAGTCACACTCTTTGTGTAGGTATGAGGTCCGGGCCTAAGAATAACATTCATTATGCATCATTTGCTTTTCCGCTATTCATCTACCTGACAGTCATTTACATACTAATGGAAAACGTGGGGACAATTATAACATGTTTCATCAGTCATTCTCTTTGTCCTCTGGGCCTTGCATGTTTGTTATCTATCACCTGTTACAAACTGCACCAGAATATTACAGCCAGCTTTAGCGTTGTGAAGGCCAGATATATACTTTACTGATCAATAGAGTGGACCCCATCATATATTGCTGCGCCCACACAAGTAACTGGCCTCATTCATTTGCAATATCTACAAAGTCCCGTGTTGACCCCACAGTTATTTACAATCAGACATTTCCCTGATTAAAGAGTCACATTAATACAAACACACACCGTCACCAAAGCACAAGTCTATATATTAACACGCTACATGTCCTCCACTCAACATTCACACACCACTGTGTGTTATTAGGGGAAAGGACACCGTGTGAATGATGGTCAGAGATCAATCAAGTCAAAGGCTTTACGTTGCAATGGAGATGAGTGAAAGATTTCTATAAGAAGCTTCTAGCATGTTTCAGAGGCAGATCATTAATATGCACACTTTCTCATCTGCTTAAAAGGTAAAGCATTATTTATACATGGATGGAAGTGATGGGGATGAGTTACAGGATAAAAAGAAAGGTTATCATGATACCAGTCACAACCTTGGGCCTGCTGAGTATCTTTTAGATTTAATGTAAATGAAAATTTAATTGGTGGTTGAGAGTGAAAAGATGAAGTACTTCATTTTTACCAGAGATCTTTACATCTTTTCTGCCCAAGTGCAATAAATCTAGGTCTTTAAAGGAACAGTGTGTCGCATTTAGGGGGGAATTATTGGAAGAAATGGAATATAGTATTAATACGTATGTTTTCTTTAGTGTATAATCAGCTGAAAATAAGAATTGTTGTGTTTTTGTTACCGTAGAATGAGCCGTTTATATCTACATTAGGGATGTCATGAGAACCAATACTGTGGTACCAAGTCGATACCAAATTCTGAAACGTGACGTCTAAAGTACAGAAAGTACCGTAGCAGGGTTCGAGACTAACGGCGTCCCGGGGACCTTAGACCATTTCCCTGATAATGCTACATTGTGAACAACAAATCCATGTTGAGCTGCTGGGCAGCACAGTTCTACTGGGTTAAATAACGGAGCTAACCGCTAACGTTAACGGAGGTTGCATTAAGTTACATTATGATGCTTTCAAGCTCTACTCAGTAAGAATTGGGTGAAAGTAAATTATAACATTATCATTATGTGTTCAAATTAGGGCTGTCAGAGTTAGCGTGATAATGAGGCAAATTTGTTTTAACTAACTCTAACTCTAATTTCTTTAACACATTAAAGCAACTTGCGGTTTTCAGGTTGTGTGAAGATTCTGGTATCACATGAAACTAGAAAACCTAATGAATCCATCGATACCAACTATGTCATACTAGGTTGTCATGAAGGAGGTTAAATAACGCTCCAAACTTACACTAAATTTTGTCGAGGAAAAACTGTCATGTCCATTTCCAAAGGGGTCCCTTGACCTCTGACCTCCAGATCAGTGAATGTAAATGGGTTCTATGGGTACCCACGAGTCTCCCCTTTACAGACATGCCCACTTTATGATCATCACATGCAGTTTGGGGCAAGTCATAGTCAAGTCAGCACACTGTGACACACTGACAGCTGTTGTTGCCTGTTGGGCTGCAGTTTGACCTGTTCTGATTGGAGCAGATTGTTTTATGCTAAATGCAGTACCTGTGAGGGTTTCTGGATCAATATCTGTCATTGATTTGTTTTGTTCATTGATTTACAATAATAAATATATACATACATTTGCATAAAGCAGTATATTTGTCCACTCCCATGTTGATAAGAGGATTAAATACTTGACAAATCTCCCTTTAAGGTTCATTTTGAACTGATAAAAAATTACGATTAAACACGATTAACTATGGACAATCATGTGAATAATCGCGATTCAATATTTTAATCAATTGACAGCCCTAGTTCAAATGTAATCTTGTAAAATTCTGTTTTTGGTGAGAAACTTGAAGGATTAATAATAAATTCGCAAACGGTATAAGGATCTGCTCCTTATACCGTTTGCGAATTTATTATTAAAAGAAGTCCATGGGATTTATTGTTTTGTTTTTTACCGTAGTATCAAGAATCATGGGATTTCACTAGTATTGATATTGACTTCTAAATTTCTGTTATTGTGACATCCCAAGAGGGTTCTCTTCATGGGGTCAGCCATGCTTCTACAGTAGCCCAGAAGGGACAAACCAAACACTGGCTCTAGAGAGAGCCGTTCACGTTTTTGCGTCGCCCACCGTAGTTCTACTACACACTTGGCAGGTTTCAGTTGGTTGCAATCTGCAACCTCACCACTAGATGTTGTCAGATCCTACATACTGTACCTTTAAAATGTACAATTAAGGGCAGAAATAAGACCTTTTTTGGAGCATTGGAGCACATGAAGGTCACTGTAAAGACCTTTAACATCTGGAATAGCAGCTGTTTGTTTACACTCACATGCAACCTTTTCTACATTTTCTAAAATACACCTGTTTGTTTAATGTCTATTAGAACTAGAGTGCCTCTCCAGCAGCTCTATCATATCTAATACATCTGTGTTGTGCTTGAGTTTACTGTGTAGCCGCTTCCAAAAAAAGCTCCTGGACTATAAGGTGTCCCAGACAGCATCATTAATTCTCAGGTGGATCTCTACAAGAAGGCTGGATGATCAATACTCAGATGTCAACATCATATTTCATATCGACTGCCACACCAGTGCACACATGTTAACGTGACCGTCCCTCCACTGTTCCTGTCCTCCACGGATCCTCACCGTCTGCTGCAGGTCGGGGATGAGGACGCGGACGACCTGCGAGTTAGTGTGAATGTCGTCCATGCGGCTCGGCGATGTCTCGGCGGTGGCCCTTATGGTCTCGTAGATGGTCTCTTCGCGGGAACTGTCGGAGGCGCAGTCGTCGGAGTAGTCGGAAAAGCTCTGGGCCATCTCATCCTCGCTGGAGGTGGGGCTCCGGGGCATAGTCAGCAGGCCCGCCGGATTCAGCTGGAACAGACAAGGAGAGAAACGAGGTCAGACTCACATAAACTCAAACCGTTTATTTGAAAGCGTATTAAAGTGTAAGAATCCCCCCTGCTCCCGTTTGTCGCCCCCAAAGATGGTGCTTGTTAGTTTGTTAGTTTATCCTCATCCATTCTGTGCTCAGGGAACTCACAGAGGAATTAATGCGACTGCATTTCTTCACAAAAAGGTTTTTGCTTCATTAGACTGAGAAAAACAACTTCAGGGGGCTGAGAACTGCACCTGCAAGCAACTGGACCACATGACCAAAGGCCCTCCTCCTGAAACCGTAGCGGGTCAGGTGACTGAACTCTATTAATCTGACATGTCAACATGATTTATGGATCAGAAAATGAAACGAAATCTCATCCGTCACTGCTTGTGGCTCCACGCTCCACTGAGTGACCTGGATAGAATTGAGACATTTAAAATAACCTGAAGATCTAATAAGCCACATGGTGTCCTTACTAGAGGTTAGTGTGCAGGGACTCTGTGTTCCAATATCATTCATTAATTAACGGCGTCCTGACCTTTATCTTTTATTCGGATCTCCACTCAAAGCACTGTGAACTCTTAGGCTACATTTCAGTACATAATCACATTACAATCTTTACCACCAACGACCACAACAACAAAAGCAACAGCGACAAAACACAGCAATATTCAAGACACAACCCAACACACAACACAGGACCTAGGTTCAAGTTGATTCTATTCACAGAGCATAGAGGTAGATATGATTCATTCGTGGTTGGACCATAGCATATTATATGTCAGAATACAAAAACAGAACAACTTCTTGTACCATAAAGACTTCATATTTATCCAACATTAAACCCTTTATGATTTGATGTTAGCTAAATATCAGCAGACACAGAGAGCTGTTCAGCTAGGAGATGCTTTTTAAATAATAATTTAAATTGATTGTTGCTATTTTCTTGAATGATATACCCAGGCAGTGTTCCATGTAACCACGGCTCTGTACTCTACAGTACTTTTCAACATGTTAGTTTTCACCTTAGGACGTGTGAGTCTGCCTTCAGTGGCATTATTCCTGGTACTATAATCATGCTCGTACTATAATCATGCTCATCACAACGAATAATACCCCTGGCAATTTAGTTACCAATATATTTCTAATGAAATTAAACAGCGAGGCAGTAAATCAGTCTTTTACTTTCAACCATGATAGACTGTAATGCATTTCATTGACAATAGTTCTGTATGAACAACAACGTAAACAGTGTGCTGCCTTATTCTGAGCAATTTACAACTACACCTTAAAGACAAAGAAGAAGTGAAAGATGCAGTTAGAGCATCTTAAGTTTCTGTAATTTGACATATTTGGGACAGAACTGGAAAATAAGTGCACAGTGCGCCCGTGGTTCTGTACATTAAAGACATGTTTCTGCAGAGACAATCTTGTTAGGTGAGAGACAGTTGGTGCAACTGGACATGAAACTCTCCTGATTGAGTCTTCAGTAAATCTAAAATAGATCTGGTTCTTTGATAAAAAGTCAAACGCTGTGGAGATACCTGAAGGAGAGGAGTCCACTGTGACTCTTGAGGAGCATTACTGCAACAAACATCCTATTCTGTGTTACAGCGAGCAGAAACTAAAGGTTACACGTTGTAGAAACGTGATTACAAATGGAGCATTTGACTTTCTGTTTTATCAGTTTGGTTTAGAAATAAAGTCGAAGCATTGAGTTCTGACTGGACCTCTGACAGACTTCTCCTGCATAGCATGGGCTCATGGAGTTATTCACCAAGCCAGAAACTAACGGGGAAAAAACATCATTTCTCAGAAATGAATGAGTGAAACTGATGTCCATAACATAAACTTAGAGTATCGCTAAGGTACACAGGAGAAACTTGTTTTCTTCTGTTTCTGTTGAGGAACATTTGGGCCTCATTCACCAACCGTTCTTAGGAAGAAATCCCTTCTTAAAACCCCCTTAGGTAAGATGAGACACATAAAGGCCCCACCATGGACTCTGGGAAACTGCAAAAGATATTGTTTCAACATTTCCTGATATTTTATAGACCGAACAAATAATCAGCTTATCAGGAAAACGATACTCTGATTAATTGACAATAATAATAATGGTTGGTTGCCGCCCTGCACAGGTGAAGCACGTGGAAAATGCATCTTTTATTTAACTTGAAAAAAGGGTTAAAAAGTGAAATTGGGTCTTCTCAGTGCAACACAAACTCAAAGCAGCCAACACATAGAAAGCTAAATGCTCAATCAGTGTGACTGAAAGAACGGCTGCAACACCATCAACAAGGTCATTTCTTTTCATCAGCGCTGAACAAGAAGAGCTGAGCCGTTCCTCAGTGTTTGGTTTGATAAAGGAGAAGCTCTTCACTCAGAGAAACCAACAGAGAGCAGATGAGACATTTCAGCTGAAACGGTCCAGATTGAGTTATATGTGTGTCGCCTTGCAGCATCTGCGACACTCATCTCCGAGTATAGATGTCCATTAGTCGAGGTGCTTGTCATTGTGTGATGGCATTGTCCCTGATACCTGGACACGGTTGATGAGAATGTTTTCTGATAACAAGACATAAAGGTCTCCATTTCTATCAGCTGTCAGCCTGATGGATGGATTTCTCTTTCCACAGATTACTTTCTGTTGTTCGGCGATTCTCCTGATAATAAAAACGTTGTTTTCCTTGAGGGTGACACTGTTAAAAAATGTATCAAAAGGTCAGCAGGAGACATTTCTGCTGGTCTGGAAAACATTTATTTCCCACTTGTCCATTCTCAGAGCAGCTGGGATCACTCCCATTCTGACATCGGCCTCTTTATTCAACACTGACGAAGTCCCAAGTCCTGAACTTTGAGACCTGAGTCCTAAACAAGTCATAATGCGCTCTTCACGAGGGATGCACCGATATGTCTAGAAACAAAAGCATGTGTAACTTCTTTGGGACTGGGCTACGGGTTAGTTTATTTGTTAGGACACACATTGCTGTGCATTTTTTGGTTAGTTATTTTCTGTTTAAAAACACGAGGTAAGTGGGTGGCTGCCATTAGTGTATTTTGTTGTATTCGACTGAGAGTAGTTCGAGTAGAGTTTGATTGTTCTAGTTCATGTCAAATTGTTTGCCAGCTTAGCTTGTAGTTTCACTTTGTAGCTGTTTTGTTTAATTTGCTTATTGATTTCGGCACCATCTAGAGCCCGTTCCTAAGTTGTTTTTTCATACCAACACACTTTGTGTTCGCTTTTGTTTGCCGCACCTTGTTTGTTGATTGCCTGCAGCCTGTTTTGCTTTAATTGATTGAGCATTTAACAATAAACGGCTACGTTACGTCCGATTACATCGGCTTATGTTGCTATGTTGCTGAAAAAGTCGGATCGGTGCATCCCTACTCTTCACCAAATGTAACACCATAACAACAGAGTAACTGGCGCTCGGTAACGTGACGTTAGTTCTTCATGGTTTTCTCCTAAAACTCAATTAGAAGCTGTTGGATTGGTTCAAACAAAGTGGATCTTGAATTAAGTGTAAGATAATGAAACGCAACTACCAATAACATTCAACAAAATGTAAGAGTCCAGAGTTCAACTAAAAAAAACACCACTTTTAGTGGATTCAGCAGATTGGTCAGTTCTGTTCAGTTCTGTTCAGTTCAGTTCTTTTCCCCAACAAGTAAGTCCTCTTCCCAAACAAAACAGTAAAAGATCTGGAATTATTAGAACTGCCAGAGATGATGCTGTTGTTGTTTATTTTGCTGTGATATTTGTGTATTGTATGTCTGATTGTCACGTACGTGTAAAATCAAAAAAGCAAAAAATAATGTAAAAAAAAAAAAAAAGGAATTAAAAAGGAGAGAAAAGATGGAAACTAAATGAATTAAACTTATAAAAGTCTTTAGAAAATTGTCAGCTTTCACTAAGCTTCCCCCCGATCTTGGCTTCCTGCTGAGGACTTCCTACTGCTATTTGTCTAATTTGCTTCCATGTTTTTCTAATCAGCATGTGGCCAATTATAAACGCATTCTAGGTACTACAGAGTGTGAGTGTGTGTGTGTGTGTGTGTGTGTGTGTGTGTGTGTGTGTGTGTGTGTGTGTGTGTGTGTGTTCATAATGTGCTGTAGAAATAAATTACATATTCCATTTACGTGTTTGATGCTTAGATTAACTTGATTAGCTCATATATGAAAACACTGATTAGCTTTAGTGTCTATGGCAACCACAGTGTCACTTGCTGGTGACAGTTTACTGAGAGACTTGACACACTTTGCTTCGTAAAATAAAACAGAAGTAGACCGGGACTATACACTTTGTTTTTCAGCTTTAGTAATGCTTGGGTTAAACTGTAGCATCGTTCAACTTATCTGTTTCTCTCATCATCAAAGCATATTGATGAAACGTAAAAGAAATTTTTACGACCACGTATTAGGGCCACTGTAGTAGAAATAAAAGGAGCCAGCGGTGGAGGGTAATATTCAGAGAAAAAACTTGGAAAAGATGATTATTATAAATTTTAAAATATATTTATTATATTAGTATCTATATATGTTCATAAAAGAACACCGAAAGAACATGAAAGAATACACGTGCATGTATCTGGCTGGCGTTGTAATGAGTTCTTTGACATAGAACGCGAAAATTACGCATCAAAATCACCCTTTTATCCGGAACAAGGGCGATTGTTCTGAGCTTTCACAACGAAATAAAGAATAAAGGCATCTATTAACCATGCAACCCTCTCTCCCACAAAATTACATTCCCATACAACTAAACTATATTCTCAATTACATTTCGAGGGAAATGTAATTTCTCCTGGATTACGGTCACAGTTTTGAACAAGCGGTTATCATTATAAATTAAAACCAAAGAAAACAAAAAAAACAAAAAACGCAACAACACACTAGTAGTACAGCAGTCTCCTGGGGGAAGGTCCTGTGTGTCTTTGACCCCTCTACCTCTCCTCTCGCTCATATACTCTTCTATATATACTCCTTATTATACCATGTAACTTTAAATAATATTACTATTCAACGTATTCAATGTTCCTTGACGGTTGCTCGATATTCTACGTCGCTCGTTGTACTCTGTCACTCGCTGCGGCCTTCCGTGGACTATTTGTGATACAAACGTAATACATGACAAAATACGTTTCCTTCCAAACGTTATTAAGAATACAGTTTAGTTGTATGGGAACGTCATTTTTAGGGGACGCAGCTGAACAGACATAATCAATACGTACACTATAGTGTACAAAAACACGGAGGCTCTGTAGTCCGTACCAAGACGACAAACTTCATAGGTCCTTTCAACCTTGACAGAGGCAGCGCAGACCGGATCCATTATTCCAGATCCAGTACTTTGCATTTTCTTGTTGTTTAACTTCCCCCCCGTTGTTTAAAGGCCTTAATACGGCGTCGTAGGATTTAAGTTGAAGAACCTCTGAGTTCATTGTGTTGAAACCAAACCCAGTACACCCTTCAATACAACGCCCTCCATGTACGTCAACAACATAATCATTACACGCCACCAACACAAACACACAAAGATTTACAAGCTGTGATCACGGAGCGCTGCGGAGGGATTCATTTAGAGAGTCCTTATTCTCAGTCACACTCAGGGATTAACTCCCTCCATCCTGATCTCCATCATGAACCCCGACGCTGCCTTTCAACCGGCGGCAAAAACACAATCAAAGATGCAAATACTTCCTTCTTGTCACACAATGTGATAAATATCAGTTGATTAGCATGCTAATGCATTCATAGCCAATTCATTTTCATCAACAACACTAAACACATTAAAAACATTAGACGCTGATCATTTGCGTCACGGTCAAATTGGATTTGAACTCATTTTTATATTTAAAATGTGGATACATTATTTGATTTGTCTGTCAGGATGAGGTCTTTTTAATTGGAGAAAAACACATTTAAAAAAGATTTCTTGACACTGAGGTTGTTTTGGAGTAACTTTTAGCATCATTAAAGATTTCAGCTGCTCGTGAACTGATCTGATGCAATCCCTCAGAGCTCCGGCTGATTCATGGTCTGATGACATTCACATTGCTGACTGCATGACTGACAGTTTTCAGGAGGTTGCACCATTCCAGCAACTTCTCCAGATGAGCCTCATTAATCCGCAGCAGGCCGCGGTGACATCTACCGGGTCTCTAAACGAACGACACCGTCGAATCAGGAGAACTCGCCAGCTTTAAGTAGCTTCACTTCCCTCTGGCTGCTTTTATGAAAGTAAATGTGTGAAAAGCGGGTGTGAGACGGAGTGACTGGTTCTTTTGTTGCTGGTTTTTACCACCTCTACTTTAACACACACACACACACACACACACACACACACACACACACACACACACACACACACACACACACACACACACACACACACACACACACACACAGCAGTGTCCATTGTTACAAGGCCTTTTTTTTTGTCACCCCTGGACTCATTTCTCCTCCACACCGGTCCCTCGCTTCATTCACTGGTGTAATTGAAAAGATGAAAAGTCTTTCTTGGAGACTTTCTAAGTCTTTAGGTGCCTAAGAGAGTATTCAGAGTTCAGTAATGAACACAGTGATTTGCATGAGTCGTGCATGTGTGTGTGTGAGAGTGAGAGAGCTAAAAGAGGGAGAGAGGGAGGAAAAAAGCAATGTTCTCTCCGGTGTGAATGTCTGTGACAGGCAGAAGTAGGTTAGAGGGTGTTGAACACCTGTAAGGCTAACACGCTGAATTAATGCTGCAGCCATTAGAGCAGAATAAATACAGTCAGTATGTTGCATTAAGTTACATTAAAGCTGCAATCAGCAGCGTTTTAATGGACCTTTAATGGAACAACATCAAGCGTGGAGTTCCCGCATGCTGCTATTCAAAGAGAAGTCATTCCTCTACTTAAAGCCCCCCCTCCTTCATCCAGCTTTACTTCCTGTTTTTTGGTTAACGTTCTTTCTCAAACAGAGACGTAATTCATCACCACGGCAACCAGATTGCATCGTTTCTCAACCCAGTTCAGATGAATTGACTGTTTATTAGACAACAGATGAGACCAGATTTATCTCAACACACCGACTGTCTCTCGCTCTCTCTCTCTTCTTCACCGTCTCCTCCTGGCGAGGCGGCCGTTTGGCTGGTGCTGCTGCACCGAGGAGCCGCACCACGCCGGCCACAGCGCACCAGAGGACGGATAGACATGTTGCCGAGGTCCGCCGTTTGAAATGCAGTTTCGGGACGTTTTGGAGGTTCACCATCCACCAGCACCGGCAGCTCTCTCCTCACTCCAGCACCGACACCGCACCGGGCTGCACTGAGATTTGTTTATTTCTCTAACAGGACTTTTCTCTGGTTTTCTGTTGGGCTGAAAGTCATGCTCCCTGTCATCCGGACCTGTTAGATGCCGACAAACCTCCGGTATCGGCTGCTGTCAGTTCATTTATCTCCAGCAGGAGGAGACGGTAAAGAAGAGAGCGAGAGAGAGAGACAGTCAGTGTGTTAATGCTGCTGGTGGGATTTTGTGTAATTCACTGCGTTGATTGAACCCGTTCACCACACACACAAATGCCACGGTGAAAATAAACATACTAAAGTAAGTAATAAATAAAATTAAAAAAAACTCAAATAATGCGACCTGTTGGCTAGCTAAGTACACCTAACCAGCTAACTAACTAGAAAGACTAACTGACAGACAGGTAAACAGATTTATCAGTTTGCTGCTCAGACCAAACAAGCATAAGTGCGCCTGCAGTTTGGAGGATGACCTTTGACCTGCAGCTTCTATACTATAGAGTGGAGGGAGCTTCAGAAATGGGAGATGGGTGCATCCTCCCAGCCCTAATATTTAGGAAACGTCTTGTGTGAAGAGGAAGGCATCGCACCTCACACACACACTCAGAGACGAGACAGGCGGCCCTCGATCACAGAAGAATACTAAACCGACTCATTAAAACCGTCTGAGAGCACTTTAATGATAAATTCCTGACTCACCTCGGCGGTGCAACAGATCACTGCAAAGAGACCAACGGCGACCACTGTCGCGTTAGCAACAGCGGCATGTTGTCACCAGAGTTATTCAAACCAAACAGTCAGTGAGCCTGAGGGAAAAGGTCAACCTGTGACACCGACACAAGAACACATCCGACAGACGGAGCTTTTAGAGAGTAATTACTGGAGGTGCACATCACACCATGAGTCAGTCTTTTATCATTCCTTTAAACAGACATCTGCCGGAGCTGTTAGCTCCACTACAGGACACTCCTCACACTACAAAGTCACTTTGCTTTGGATCTCCATCTTAATTGCTCATGACAGAATTAGGATCAAACACACTGTTCGGCCTTGATTCATTAAAGCCCTGAAGTCTGGAGTCTGGAGTCTTTTAGTCACTTTAAGTGGACTCCAACTTCAATAAATGTTAATACTTCACTTCTTCATTTGTGGAGTACTGAAGCTGGGAACAGGTCTGAGATTACTGGAACCGGCAAAGAATGGAAACCCTACAAATCACTAAAGTTCACAGACTGAAACCAGCAAACAGCACGCCGGACGACAGGTGGGATTACAACTGTGTCACGAGGCAACCACCGAAATCCAGTGATAACACACATTATCATGTGTTTCTGCAACCAAACAGATATTTATCAAACTGTTTGCCTTTCTAATGCATGCTACATATTTTAATGAATAAGACAAATAAAGTGATTAAAGACTCTGCAACAAACACCAGACTTTCAACCAGGAGACCCGTGTTCCAGACCGATGTTAACCGGGGTTTTGTTCTGTAAGTTACGTTAGTTACTGGCTCTGGCTCTATCTATCGGCGTGGAGAGGAGGTCGTGTTGCTCAGGCTCTACCTGTTTGGCATGTGAATCTCTAACATAAACTAATATTCATCTCTTTTTATTTTGTTTCTGCTCTTACTCGAGTCTTTCCTTCTCTTCGCTCTCTCCATTTCTCTCTCCGTCTCTCACTCACTGAAGGTCCTTTCAGACACAACGTGACAACGGCACCACTGCGCTCTGAAACCCCTTATTTCCAACGGCTTTTCACTTCATCGACCAAAGCTCAACTTCGGGCAACAAACATCAGGTCAAACTGCGCTGTGTCGAGAGCATAGACTGCTCTCTTCCGCCGGGAAACGACAGTTGGTGTAGCTCTATTGTCGTCCGGGTGGAAACAGTAGAGATTATGCACACTGTTCAGTTCCAGAAACAGGATAAGATAACAAAAAGGAAACAAAAACATTTGCCATAAATTGAGAGAAAAAAGGGAACATTGCGACCCCGGGAGGAAACCAGGAGAGGGTGATAGAAAGACGGGGGAAAATTGGGATGGTTGGTAAGTATGCCCTACCCTAACTAAGTGTTGTTTTTAGCAGTTTACTTGCGTAATTGCAGACTTTCGCGTGGCATATAAATGACTCGTGAAAAGGCTAAAATGCGTACTCATGACACGTGGACAGTCTGTGTAATGTTGTAGTATTCATACGCCTTCCAGTGAGACTGGGTTGGTATGATATATATAAGAGCAAGTGTCAAAAGAACTAGCCTGTAACATTGATTTAAACTTGTGCAACAGGTGCCATGAGTATCCTTGAGCTACATTTATGTACAGTACTATTAAATATGTCTGTAAGTGATAGATGTCACATCTAAGGGGATCTTGTGTCATATGTCCTTTTCTATGTTCATATATTGACATATGCATGCATATATTAGATTTCTGACACACGGGTGTCATTTCCACTCTGAGTAAATGCTGTAACATATTCTGTGTAAGGAGTGAGTGGGAAGAGGAAAAGACGTTTATTGGCTTTTCCTTCTGTGAAGGTCAACGAGGAGCTGGAAGCAGCGAAAGGCCGAAAGATGACAGACGTGATGAGCTCGTTCATTCAGAGGAGATAATCTCTGTGTGCTCCTCTGCTTCTTTATTCTACCATCCAAATGACAGACTGTGAAGCCGGTTTCAGTTTGATAGATGCGTGGACGTGTGTGTGTGTGTGTGTGTGTGTGTGTGTGTGTGTGTGTGTGTGTGTTTGTGAGCGATGGACCAATGACGGGTGTCCAAAGTGACAAACAGCCTAAAGGTGATTGATGCGTATCTTTTTCTCTTACTATACAGGCAGTAATGATGAAAACCTTGTGAAATGGAAGTGATGAATTACATTTGTCAGGCCGATGATATCTGATCCATCTGTGTGTGTGAGACTACAGAGAGTTAGAACGAACGGTAGTCTGACCCAGATCTGTCAGTCCATCTAACGGAGGAGAAAAACAGATAACAAATCTGGTCTCCATGTGGGTGCAGTACGTCATCCTCACAGGTACAACCTCCTGTAGCTCCCGCCTTTAAGTCCTTTGGCACAAAACTCTTCCTCAGATGAGATGGGAAATACATCAAATTGTTTCTATTTAAGGCTTATTATTATTATTATTCTATATTGAATAAAGTAATCATTGATCTAGCGTCGAGACAGTTAACAGCACTCGCTTGACAGCATTCCAACACAACACCTCTCTTTATCCTCTTAGAACCGTCCTGCGCTTCAGCGACGAGCCTAACTTGGCGTACCGAAAAGAAAACTAAACCAACTTTTATGTTGTAGCCAGCAAAGTAATGAAAACAAGCGTACCCAACAACAGGAAGCAGGAAGGAGAGGAAATGTTGTTTTAAGTTGGGTCTTCTTTTTGATGAACAAAGTTATCAGACTGTGAGCAGCAACAGACTTCACATGACGATACTCTATAACTCTCTAACAACTTACTTCAGTCCAACGGGGCTTATTGGTATGGGTAACATACGTTCATTACTAAGCAACTGTGAATTCAAAACACAAATCTGGTCCTCTCTTTAGGTTCCATGGTGGAGAGGAGGTCATGTTGCTCTGACTCTGGCTCTATCTATCTGGTGTGGAGAGGAGGTTGTGTTGCTCTGGCTCTAGCTGTTTGGCATGGAGAGGAGGTTGTGTTGCTCTGGCTCTACCTGTTTGGCATGGAGAGGAGGTTGTGTTGCTCTGGCTCTAGCTTTCTGGCGTGGAAAGGAGGTTGTGTTACTCTGGCTCTATTTATTCGGCGTGGAAAGGAGGTTGTGTTGCTCTGGCTCTATCTATCTGGTGTGGAGAGGAGGCTGCGCTGCTCGACCTCTACCTGTTTGGCGTGGAGAAGAGGTTGTGTTGCTCTGGCTCTACCTATCTGGCGGCGAGAGGAGGTTGTGTGTCACTTTATGACCGCTTCAAAAAGTAGAGAGACACTATTTTTTTCCTCTCTCTTGTTCACCATGCCGGTAAATCTGAATGAATAATACTTTGATGCTCACGGTTTCAGTAAAATGAACTGAACAATTCAATTGTGGAGAATCTAACCGACCTAACGGTGTCTAACTACAAAACTTTAAACATTTGTATGCACCATATGAGCAGCTTAGCACCGGCTCATAGGGTGCATATGGGCTTTAAGAGGTTTTATACATTCAAAGAACTTCTATAAAAATGATTAGCTTTGCAGCGTCAATGGCAACTAGACCTTTGTCTTTTTGTCGTTAGTAAATGGGACTCAGCGTTTAACTGAAGTTTTATGGTATGTAAAAAATAAAATTGAATTGAAAGTGGTAGACTATAACTGTGATAATAGTGATGAGCTCATGAGTTCATATCCTGTTCTCAAACACACCGTTCGATCCATATTCAAACCCTTTGGTGTTGACGTTGTGCTATTTGTTGGTATTCTTCTTTATCTCAGTGTCCACATGCAGATAACTCATATCAGGATATTTCAACACAGCTGATGGTTGAAGGGAGATTTCTGAAAGAAACCAGAAACTTCCAGCAGTAAATATCACTCGATGCCAGTCAACACCAATCAAACAGGAAGCGCTTCTTTTTAAAGGCTGACATTTTGCAGAAACCGTCAACAATCACACAGGAGGAGATCTACTGAGGGAGAAATCTCTACATCTATTGTGTTAACAGAAGAAGCACAAAGCACCGGCTCAATATTTGTGACAATAACCATGTCGGGTTTCACACGAGTTAGTCTTATTCTGAAAAGTGCAGTGCATACAGAGAGTCAGGTTGAGTGCAATAGGGTGCGCTAAAAAGAAAAGATGTATACATTTTAAATTCAATAATTATCAAATATGACCTTTCTTTGCTCTTTATTCTTTGTACTCATTTAGCATTTCTTTCTTCTCCTGCATGTTGCTGTTCTGTTAATATTTTAATTTCTCCATTTGCTACTTCCTGATAACTCGGTGTGTGAATATTAATATTTGTGTCCCTGACAGTTTTCCTTTTAAAAAATAATTATACTTCTTCAATAATTATAATTATTATAACTAAAAGCAAGCAACAAAGACAAAAGGTTGCATTCGTTGCTCCGTCTCTGAAAGGTCGTGGTGTCATCTTGTCTAAAGGTTACCGCCGCAGCCTTTTAACCCTCGCAGCAGCAGCAGGGGGGGGGTTAAAGTTCTGTCGCCTAGCAACAGAGGGTTGTAGTTGGAGGAACTGGATTATCTCCAACTGGAAAGGTCCTTTTCATAAACGGTTTCCGAGGCTTCCCCCCGGTCAGTCCAGGACAGAGTGTTGTTGGCTGGTTTCTAAGGAGAGACGTGAAACCTGAACTGGGACGTTTAACGAGCGCTTCAAAAAGAGCCGATGGTGGTTTTAACGGCGTTAAGAACCCATGTGGTGTTTAACTGGAACTCAAAGGAAGCTGTTCCAGTTAGTGACTTTTATACAAATACATTGGTGCCTTTTCCGTTGCATTGTGGACATTATGAGTCTCACTTCTACACTCCTACACCTTTACCACAAGTAGAACATGTCATTTCATTTAAACAACTGAATGGTGTGACTAAAACGAGCATTAACAGTCCTTCCTCTCACAGTTTGGGTTAAAAAGATTAAGTGCTGTCTGACCTTAGTCTGGTCAGGAATTTATGTTTCCCATGTTTATTCATTGCTGGTATTTTCTTTACTTATATTATGATGAAAGTTGGAGCGACATTATAACGTCTTCTATATATGTATATATATATATATTAAGGCTGTCAAACGATTAAAATATTTAATCGTGATTAATCACAAATTAATCGCACATTTCTTTATCAGTTCAAAATGAACCTTAAAGGAGATTAGTCAAGTATTTAATCCTCTTATCAACATGGGAGTGGACAAATATGCTGCTTTATGTAAATGTATGTATATATTTATTATTGTAAATCAATGAACAACACAGATCAATGACAGATATTGATCAGAAACCCTCACAGGTACTGCATTTAGCATAAAACAATATGCTCCAATCAGAACATGGCAAACTGCAGCCCAACAGGCAACAACAGCTGTCAGTGTGTCAGTGTGCTGACTGGACTATGACTTGCCCCAAACTGCATGTGATGATCATAAAGTGGGCATGTCTGTAAAGGGGAGACTCGTGGTACCCAGAGAACCCATTTACATTCACTGATCTGGAGGTCAGAGGTCAAGGGACCCCTTAGAAAATGGACATGACAGTTTTTCCTCGACAAAATTTAGTTTTGGAGCGTTATTTAACCTCCTTCATGACCAGCTGGTATTTTTCAGACTTTTCTTTAGACTTTTCTTTCTAACATTTTCTGGCTTTTATTCAGACATTTTTCAGACTTTTTAGGGATTTTTTTGCACTTTTTTTTATTATTTTTGGGATTTCTTTTTCTTTTTTATAAATGTTTTTTCAACATTTTTTTTACATTTTTCAGATTTGTTTAGGACATTTTTCTTATTTTATTTTGGACAAAAGCCCTCACACATTCCCATATCTGGAGGTCAGAGGTCAAGGGATCCCTTTGAAAACGGCCGTGACAGTTTTTCCTCGCCAAAACGTTGCTTAAGTTTGGAGCGTTATTTAACCTCCTTCGCGACAAGCTAGTGTGACATGGTTGGTACCGATGGATTCATCAGGTTGTCTTCACTCTAGCTTTAAAACTGAGCCCGCTACAAACTAAAAATCAAAAGTTGCGGATAGCTGCTTTTGGTGCACCGCTGCACGCGACGCACTAATCGTGTCGGTTAACGGTTAATAATTGGTAAACGAAGGTCAGTTATCGGTTACAAAAAAATTCAAAATTAGCATCCCCAATTTCATCCATTGTTACTCCCAAAATACTGATTACTACATGTTTATGGTAAAAACAAATGGAACTCATGATTGAAGTATATAAAGTAACTCATCAGTCTGAAGTTTACATAAACATGTTAATGTTTGATTAAATGTTAGAAGATTAGATGTCTACAGCGCTTTATTCTACCAGGATGATAAATGATAGTAGAAGGGTTTTTGTGTGTTCATGAAGCAACAGAACAGTGTACCCTAATCCTTAAAGCCTCTGTGGAGACTTCAGCTACCACACTACGTACAACTGTCTGTAAGATCCCCATCAGTCTTCATCTGTTATCATCCTACAACACATTCAGACGTCCACGCTGATCAAACAGCCTTTAGATTTGAGTGTTGAGTGGAAACCCTCTTCTTACCTCTGATCAGTTCACGCCAACCAAAAGCCACCGAGATGTGACACCGCTTCATGAGAGGAAAAAAAAGTCCTCTACTTCACTTTTAATAAGCGCTTTAATAAAGACATTTTAATAAGTAGGAGGATATATCATGATTGATCACCAGCCGTGCAGCACGTTGGCCTCCCGAGTGTCAAACTGGGAGGTGGAACAATAGCAATAATACGGCGCTTATTAAAAGCTTTGTTCTAAATACATCTTCGCCACTTCATTATTTGTCCCCCAGCCAGAGCTGGCAGAGCTGTGACTGAAAAACAACCTCCGAATTAATCAAATGATACCGGCTGGCTGATTATTATGGCATTATTGAGATTCAGACCAGATGAGGTTTAAGTTAAGCGTGTTTACAGTCGTGTCTTTAGGACGACGCTGTTGTCACAGTTAAAGTATGTGCTTTCATCACACACATCCAGTTACAATTTGATGAGCGTCTTCTTCTGTGGTTTAACTAGCTCATAAACTGAGGTATGCAAGGAGGACAAAAGAGAGTGACCCCCCACACACACATATAAGACTGAGTGAGAATAAGAATATGTGGCGCTTTTGCTTGATAAATGACTTAAATGATTCATTGATTATCTAATTTTTGATTTTTCTGTCAATCATTTGAGCACTATATCTGGGTGAATTATATCTACGCTGGCTTCATGAGGAGGGCAGTGGAAGAGGAAGAGGAAGAGGAGGGTTGATGGTTTTTCACAGCAACATATGGGGAGAGTCTCCTGTTCCCTTTGTGATACATGAGCTGTGACAAACAAGGTCTGCAGACAGCGCCTTTTGGACACATTGCACTCTTACACAAGGGCATGCAGCCACGGACATGTCCATATGTGTGCTGCACACACACACACACACACACACACACACACACACACACACACACACACACACACACACACACATACACGCTTAAGGCATATTTGGGGGCGGACATTTTAATACCCCCCCTTCGGGGTCAGCCCTTTCTGAATGGTTTAGAGAGATTCTGGAATGTAGAAAGTAATTTTTTCAGTGCCCAGATTACTAAAATCGGGTGGAATTTTAGTTTAAAACAACTTTTGTTCAGTCAGTTATTTTACCTTGAGATTGGGGACAAATAATTTTAACGTCACATTTGGGGTCTTC
>CAKAOI010043717.1:0-10214 GCA_916701655.1 Sebastiscus albofasciatus | reverse complement strand
CCAGAGAGAAGAGGTATATAGGGGTTAACAGAGATGTTCGGGGGGATGGATACGCTGTCGTTCAACAAGAAATAGTTCCAGCTTGTAACTCCCCCTAAAACCATAAAGTGGTGTTGATTAAACAAAGAAGGTAATAACAGGAGTAGACAGAGCCAGGCTAGCTGTTTCCTCCTGCTTCCAGTCTTTATGCTAAGCTAAGCTAACCACAGCTTGACCCCAGCTCTGTACCTAACACACAATCTTTAAAATGCACCAAACTTGAATTGTAATTTTTCTGAAGAATCAATGAAGAGAACAAATGTTGGGTCTCTCTCTCTCCTCTTTTCTTCATCTCCTCCTCCTCTCGGTGTGTATCCAGTTGCCCAGATGGAGGCCTGTTAATTGCAGGGAGATTACAGTGTGAGCGTGTGGGCTAGCATTGTGCCTTTTAGCAGTATCTACACACTATTGGATTGAGATCAAGTTGACTGCATTAACACCTGGTAACATCTGTACACAGTAAAACACATGACTGTATCACAGTTTATAGTCTGTTACACCCCCGTCCCCCCCGCCCTCCCTCTCACTGCGCTGTTGACCAGTCCTGTAGCACTATAAACCATGCACAATCCATCCATGACACAACATTTTATTGTTAAGTCTAAACAAATGTTCAAGACTGTCAACATGACATAAAAACATTATGTTTACGTGACACAAACACTCATCCTTTGTGAGCTTAACATTATTGTTTTATGTTAAATCGAAAAATTTTGATTTTTGAGTTTATCTAACTAAAATGTAATAAGCCAATATAATCTAATTAATTCAGGGCCATTTAACAACACATACATTGTGCACTTAGCATCTAATTGGATCGTTAAATTAACTAAAAAAGATGTTGTACAAATATGTACTCAAAGTTTTTATGTTCATATGACAAGTAGTTATTTGTGTTCACTTTACATAATTATAAACACATCGTTACAACAAGAGTTACAGAGCTTTGCTGAACACAATTTTTCTTTTGCTGTCTTAACATAAAACTACCACAAATTTCTGTGTTTTTACCAACTTATTATTTTATAGTGCACTTAATTTAGTAAAAATTAGTCAAAGCAACGTTAAATTTAAAGGTTGTGTACAACTACCATTTCATTGTTGATAAATTTGTGTTGTAATGTTTGTCAATAAAACTTAAATATTTATTGTTAAATTGGCATTTATTTTTAAGCTCAATGGACAGCATAGAAATTGTGCACTATGCATACAGTTTAGTAGTTGTTGGGACTTAAAAATTGGTGTAAAAAGATCTACTCAGTTGTTTAATGTTTATTTGACAAGTAGTCACTTTCTTGTTCAGTAAAATTAAAAGAATTGTGTTCACTTTACGTAAAATACACATCATTACAACAAGAGTTGCAGAGTTATGCTGAACACAAAAACATAAAACTGCCACAAATTTCTGTGTTTTTACCAACTAATTATTTATTTATTAACATATTAATATATTAATGAATTTATTTATTTATTAACTTATCAACCTTAAACTAAACAATGGCTTGGGCCAAAGAAATACTCCACCACAGGTAAATTATCCCTTATACCTTGTGCATCACTAACGACATTTTTGGCTTTTAAAATGTTCAATCATTTTGGCTGTGTTAGGCATTGGCATACATTTTGGCAAGGGTCTGAGTTGTTTTTTGAATTTCTTGTTGAACCTCAGCTCCTACAATAAGTTTATAATAAAGTATCTAGTCAAAATAGAGACACTCTTAAGGACAATAATGTCCCCATTGAAACCCACTAAAACCACCATTTATGATCCCATGGACATTACAGCATCAAATCATGCATCCTGTTATATCAGGCTTTAATCTAGAGCTTCAACATTGGACTTTTGAGTCAGTGCAGTGTTGGATGCAATGCATCAAAATCAATGTTGTCTATTCCATCATTTGGTATAAAGAAAATAATATTTCTGTTTGTGTTTTTGAGTCTCCATAAAAAAACAACAGTTATTATGTAAACAAAGTGGTTTTTAAAGGGTTAAAATTCGGAAAAGTAATGAATATTTGTTAGTTATGATCAGGACTGATTTTTTTCTTAAAAGATTTAACTCAGTGAAAGTGGAAAATAATATTGATATACAATTTTATGGCAGTTTTTTTGACATGGACAGCTCTGTCCTCTAAAGACATTAAGGGTTAAGTAAAAGTGTCCCCTCTTATACTGCTCTATATTATATTGGAGTTTGAATATGTAAGTCAGATACAGCTTTAAATGCTGGAATATGTTAAGTTATTGTAGATTGGATAGAAAATTGTTAGCAGAAATATAAATATAAATGCATTTTTTTCTTTATTTGTTAGAAGCTGTCTCGGTACAAAATCATGCACTAAAATGTACACTTATTTTACAGTTTTAGTGTATTTTCTATGTATGTATTTCTTATAAAAATGTTTAAAGCTACCCGTGGTCATTGATGTAAAATAGAGACTCACCTCCATGCGTTGGTCTGCTGAGTGTGTGAGGTGTCTGAGAAGAATGAATGTCAGTCTCTCAGGTGACTCTTGTTAACCAGGTTGAAGTAAACTCTGGACTTTAGTCACAGCCGTGGACTTTGGAGAGAAGCATCTAATCTTTATGGTCGAGGCCCGAGTGGAGACGGAAACAGAGATACCAGGAGGTGTTGTAAGAGCTGAGAAATATCCACCAGCTTTATCGTCACTCAACTGCTCATAGTACCTACACATGTCCACTCTCTGCACATACCAGAAGGGTGGCCTTCAACATTTCATTCTGTGTATGGAAGCTGTTCTCCACGTCATGGCTGTAAACAGAAATATATTGTACACAGTGCTAATGCCCCGATGAATCCATTAAATCAATGGGAGTCAAAGCCAAAGATCTGAAAACTGGTTGTAGATTCGGGTTGCACTTGTAAAGCCTGTAATCAGGACTATAGTGGAGGATCAATCAATGCTGAGGAGCGCTGTGGGACTGAGACCGGGTGTGTGTTGGAATCAGAGCTTCTCTGTGTTTTGTTTATGTAGCCGGGCCGGCTACATGGGTCTTTTAGTGCATGTGAGTTTCTCTGTTGTGACCCACTTGCTAGCTGATGGCCACCGCTCTGCACTGCGCCCATAAGGTGGTTACAGCAGATAACGCCATCCCGATCCACGCCGTCGTTGTGGAAGCCTTGTGCCCATCCTCTGGTTCCCCCTCAGGTTAACCAGCCCATTTTCATTCCCAAGGGTGTCAAATACAGAGGCTTTGTCACAGCCATCGGCGTTCAATACCTCCGCACAAAGCACACCTTTAGTGCCGGTATGAGACGCACCGGGCGTTCCATTAATTACATTATAAACCTATCTGCTGCAACAGGATGGATGTATGGGTGTATGGGTGGATGGATGGATGGATGGATGGATGGATGGATGGATGGATGGATGGGTGTATGGGTGGATGGATGGATGGGTGGATGGGTGTATGGGTGGATGGATGGATGGATGGATGGGTGGGTGGGTGGGTGGGTGGGTGTATGGATGGATGGATGGGTGGATGGGTGTATAGATGGGTGGGTGGGTGTATGGATGGATGGATGGATGGATGGGTGGGTGTATGGATGGATGGATGGATGGATGGATGGGTGGATGGATGGGTCAAACTCAGGACTATCATCCAGGAGACTGGTGTTAGTGTCCTGTGTGAAACCATAAGTAATGTACGTAATCTTTTTCTACTACAGTACTTAATCTTTTTCTTATGGTGTTTAAGGGTTGTAAACATTATGAATATATAATTGTCATTATCATTATCATTAGTTTGGTTGACTTATTATAATTTTAGATTCAACCTATTAGTTATTATATTATTTTTCTATATATTTTTCTATATATATCATACTGTTTTGTACGGTTATGAAAATAATACAGATGAAAAGTTGGCTGACGACGAGCCAAACACCCCCCCCCGCCCCTCTCTCTGCATTAGCCATATAACTGATGCCACAACCATTATGTGGTCTGTGGGTTGCTCTCTCTTTCTTCACCTCTCCGTTTCTTTCTGTCTCCGTCTCTCTCTCTTGGTTTGTCAGGACACAGGGAGTTGTGGTCAGAGGGAATTGTGGGAGGAAGAGACAGAGAAATAAACACCACACCACATCCCGATGAGGGTAATGTCAAATCTGCCTCATTATCAACATAAACCCTCTTTTCATTTCATAGTGTATCTGTCTCACACACACTAACACACATACACACACACACACACACATCATGTCTTCAGACAAACATTGAAAGTATTATGATGAGATTCTCACTCACAACAAAATATTAACTTTGCACACAATCTGTCTGATTTACAGGTTATAAAGCCGAGAACATTCTTCTTTTAAAAGCCTCCAGGAGCCACAGTCAGGCTTTACATGTGTTTTAATATTGGTTCTAGTCTCCAGACTTTTACTGCAGTCAAATCCACCAACCCTGTCGTTCCCATACATAACTGCTTTCTCAGTTACGTTTCCAGGGAAACATATTTTCTCCCCGGTTACGGTCGCAGTTTTTTGTCAATGTCGTAAATTGAAACAAAAGGAAAATGCTATAATGGTTAGGATGTCAACGTTACGGATAAAGCTTCGAAGCTGTGAACTACTCGGTAGCCTACAGCCAAACAATAGAGGAAGAATGGTACAACATTTTTTATATCACAATTCATATTTAAGCTGGAAAGGACACAATGCTTTTTGAGGTATTTTTTTCAATGATTAAGTACTAAAACATCAGCTGGATTATCAAAAAGAATTCCCCCTAGACCTCCCTACAGAGGTCCAGGTAAGCCCCAACGTTTATGGCATGTTATTATGTACCTATGGATAGGAAGGATGTGCTCATAATTGTATAATCAGCCTGATCAATACGCACATGGACTGGCACCTCCTGTTATGTTGACATCGGGCTGCTCACAGACATCAAACAGATTTAATTCTGCCACTGGGTCTGTTTTTCCAATACGTTCTCATCCCAACTTGTCACATGCCGCTGCTTTGTCACGTTACTTTATTTTAGGCATCAATACCACTGTAGTTAGGTTTAGGAAAGAACTACATGGTTGGGCTTGGGGAGGTAATGAACGGCGACGGCCATGACCAAGCCTCGGTATTTGAAAAATACGGAAGTTGCCCGCGTGCACACAGCTTGGATGAAAGCCCGTTTTGGTAAATGTAAATCAGAGGTTCTCAACCTTTTGTAATTAAGGCCCACTTCTGATTGTTAAAGGGCCACCTTCCCAAATAAATGTGAAAAAAAATCACAACATCAAAACAATAACCTGGGCTGTAAATATGTGTTATTCCACTGTCAGCTGTAATGACCAAATACAGATCCTGCTGAGCCTCAGTGAGACCCAGTAACTCTCGGCACATATCCACAGCGCGAGGCGAGATATTCTGTAGCTCTTCTGCGATCGCAAAGGGTTTCTTGCTATTTCATGCTGCGCTAAGCGGCGCTAAGCGGTGCCTCGCGCGGCGGTACTGAACTGTTGGTTCTTGTCCCGAGTTCACAACGTTCAGTGTCATTTTTACTGTTCAGATGTAGTAGTTTTAAGCCCGATCATGGAGTTTTTTCCTAAACCGAACTAGAGTGGTTTTGTTGCCTAAGCTTGAAGTGTTTGTGTTTATCTGTTAGCAGGATTACACCAAAAATCCGCGACTGATTTGAATGACATTTTTTGGAGGGGTGGGTTGTGGCACAATGAACAATCCATTAGAGCAGCCTGAGCATTAAGACCACAGGGTAGAACACATGCGCAGTGTAACTGATGACGCATTGATGACGCGTGACCCCACCTCCTTCTGAGAGCAGAGAGATACGTGTGTGGATGTGTATGTCGTCATGTCTTCATGTCTTCTATGTCTTCATGTCTACATGTCTTCATTTCTTCATGTCTTCATGTCTTCTATGACATCATGTCGTCATGTCTTCATGTGTTCTATGTCTTCATGTCTACATGTCTTCATGTCTCAATGTCTTCATGTCTACATGTCTACATGTCGTCATGTCTTCTATGTCTACATGTGTTCATGTCGTCATGTCTTCATGTCTTCATGTCTATATGTCTTCATGTCTTCATGTCTTCTATGTCGTCATGTCTTCATGTATTCTGTGTCTTCATGTCTACATGTCTACATGTCTTCATGTCTTCATGTTTTCTATGTCTCCATGTCTTCATGTCTTCATGTCTTCATGTCTTCAAGTCTTCATGTCTACATGTCGTCATGTCGTCATGTCTTCATGTCTTCATGTCTTCATGTCTTCATGTCTTAAAGTCTTCATGTCTACATGTCGTCATGTCGTCATGTCTTCATGTCTTCATGTCTAATGTCTTCAAGTCTACATGTCTACATGCCGTCATGTCTTCATGTCGTCATGTCTTCAGGTCTTCATGTCTAATGTCTTCAAGTCTACATGTCTACATGCCGTCATGTCTTCATGTCGTCATGTCTTCAGGTCTTCATGTCTAATGTCTTCATGTCTACATGTCTACATGTCTTCATGTCTAGATGTCTACATGTCTACATGTCTACTTGTCTAGATGTATACATGTCTACATGTCTTCATGTCTTCATGTCTTCATGTCTAATGTCTTCATGTCTACATGCCGTCATGTCTACATGTCTATATGTTTACATGTCTTCATGTCTACATGTCTTTATGTCTAGATGTCTACATGTCTACATATCTACATATCTAGATGTATACATGTCTTCATGTCTTCATGTCTTCATGTCTTCATGTCTAATGTCTTCATGTCTACATTAATTCATGTCTAGATGTCTACATGTCTTCATGTCTACATGTATTCATGTCTTCATGTCTTCATGTCTTCATGTCTAGATGTCTACATGTCTTCATGTCTTCATGTCTAATGTCTTCATGTCTAATGTCTTCATGTCTACAGGTCTACATGTCTACATGTCTACATGTCTTCATGTCTACATGTCTTCATGTCTTCATATCTTCTGGCTGCTACTTTACAGACAGAAACAGGAGACATGTTATGGTTCATCCCTGGTGTCTCTGATGTGTCCGAGCACTTCTGCAGTTTACAGTTACAGTCAACTTCTAACAAGGCAATTAACAGAGGAGCTGGAAGACACACACACACACACACACACACACACAGTCTTGTTTTAAATGCGGGTTGGCAAACATATGGACATCCCTCTCTCTCTGTCTCTCTCTCTCTCTCTCTCTCTCTCTGTCTCTCTCTCTCTCTCTGTCTCTCTCTCTCTCTCTGTCTCTCTGTCTCTCTCTCTCTCAGTCTTCTTCTATCTCACACACCCTCAATCTCTCTCAATTACTTCTCTTCGCCCGCCATCTCTCCTCTTTTCTCTCTTCCCCCCCCCCCCCCCCCCACCTCGCCCTCCTGCCAATGCCAATGCCTAATGGCTTTGAGCAAGGCAGCCGGCCCCCCTCCTCCCACCTCCATCTGAGAGAGATTCAATTGGATTGGAAGCCAATCAATCACGGCGAGTATCGAGCTGTGATTGGATTTGGCTGTGGCTGACGGGGTGAGGTGGGTGGGCGGGGGGGCTGGTTTGATTTTAGCTCTGTTCCAATGAAGGTAGATCTGATGTATTATTGCTCTGGACGTAGAGCCGGGCTGGACTCCGCGTAGGGGGGTGGATGGTGTGTGTGATTGTGGTTGACATGCGTCATGGTTTGAGGTTTTGAAGCAGTGCCAGCTCTGACTGATGTCTGCAGTCCACTGCTGCCTATCTGTCATATAGAGATGTGCTGTATACTCGCTGTCTCATGTTACATTTCACATTTCAGACATTAAGCTAATGTGATCAAGAAGGAGTGTGGCCGCAGAGTAAGCTGGATTAAGAGTTGGAACAATCTGAGTAGTGATCTCCTCAGGTGAGCAGACTTTTAAACAACACTATGTCCGTTGCTCTTCAGGGGTCAGAAGAGCTTGTTGGGTGGTCAAAGAGCATCAGAAACCCTCTCTCCCTACATTTTCCCAACATTGGAAGAATCCCTTTTTCCTGGCAGACATTTTGACATTTCAAATAAATAATGGCTGAATTCCATTTAGCTGCTTCAGTTCTAGGGTCCTGCTGTTATTTATGCTGGTTCGCTGTCACACTGTCATGGTTTACTGGGACTCTTCAATAGAACGTCTTCATCTTATACATACTACAGGTACATACATGAAACAATCTGACAGAATCTTGTGGAGACACTATTCCACAATATCAGTTTGTACACTGGCAGCCCAGTCGCCAGGAGAACATGTTGGGATTGTACCTTTCTGCAGACCACAGATCCGCTAAATGTCAACGTTTCTGCATTCAGTCAGAACAATAGTACAAGGAGCGACACGCAGGGCACCTATGTCGAGCGACCGTTATTGAAAGTTGACAGTATAGTAGTATAATAATGAGTATAAGAAGAAAGAGAGTCCTCTAAGGGTGTGCGGGAGGGGTCAAACAGACACAGGACCTTCACCCAGGTGACCACTGTTTGTGTGAAACCAAAACAATATAACGTTGTCACGCAGCAACGCCGCTAAGCACACATGCATCACGCGCTGTGCATGGGGGGGCACACATCCTGGTGGATGCGGGATACAAGGCTGATATGAAATGTACACCGATCAGCCATAACATTAGGTCAGCACAGGGCACCCTGACCGGTCCCCATATGCAACAAACTGCTCCTCACTGTGTGTTCTGACACCATTCTATCAGAACCAGCATGAACTCTTTCAGCAGTTTGAGCTCCAGTAGCTCTTCTAGCCAGCCAGCCTTCCCTCCCCACGTGCATCAATGAGCCTCCGGTCTGACCCTGTCGCCGGTTCATCGGTTTTCCTTCCTTGGACCACTTTTGGTAGGTCCTGACCACTGCAGACCGGGAACATCCCACAAGAGCTGCAGTTCTGGAGATGCTCTGACCTAGTCATCTAGCCAGCTCTATCTGGTACTTGTCAAAGTCGCTCACATCTTTACGCTGGCCCATTTGTTCTGCTTCCAACACAAAATTCAAAATGTTCACTTGCTGTCTAATATATCCCTCCCAGGGCTGGACTGGCCATCTGGCATACCGGGCATTTTCCCGCTGGGCCGACGTTCTTTTGGGCTGATGTTTTTTTCTTTTTTTTTGGCCTATAAAACAGGTAAATCGGCCCATTCCTTTTCTCAATTGACATATGGCTGGCCCAATCGTTCTGTGCCGGGTGGCCACAGTAAGGAGGAGAGCGAGAGAGATGAGGGAGGGAGTGTAGAGTTTGCGGTAAGCAGTTATGGGCTATACTTATACTCCTTGGCGTACCGTGACTTTTTCATGCGTACCAAAGCTTCTCACAAACTGCCGGTACTCTCCTCTGCCATCTCCATATCAGCTTCTCTGGGAGATTCATAATGGTGATACATAACGGCGCAACATCAGCGTATTTGCGCCGCGTGGGTTCATTGTTTTAAAGTCACCAGAATTCAGGAAACAAAGTCTCTGAAACTCAAATTCAGACCTCCCCGCTTTGGTTTTGAAATCCTCCCTATGTTTAAGGTGTCATGGTTGGCAAGTATGCAAAACAACCACATTTGAAAGTGTTTCCCCGAACAGAGCCTTCAACAAAACGCGGCACACACAGCACAAATGGCCGTTGATGGGGCCGGTCTGGGCAAAAATGCCAGGGACGAGTTTTTGTCCAAGTCCAGCCCTGATCCCTCCCACTGCCATGTGCCATTGTAACCAGATAATCAATGTTATTCACTTCACCTCTCAGTGGTCTTAATGTTATGGCTGATCGGTGTAAATATGAAAGACATTTCTGGTTCAGAAACGGTGACATTCAACACATCCCATGGTTTTCAGAAGCAGGCCCTTTCTTTGTGATCTTGTCCCGGTCCTTGAATACAACAGGACCACCACTGAGTCTGGCTCCATATCACTCATCTCTCGCTCTCTCTCTATCGCTGTGAGGAAGTCTGCGTTCCAGCCAAACTGAGATTAATCCTCCTTATAAAAACACACACACACACACACACACACACACACACACACACACACAGATGACGCTCCGTGCCAGTGTGTATGAGTGATGGCTGCATTAGGTCTGTGGAGAACCTCCTCTGACAGTTATGATGCTAAAGGAGCTCTCTCTCTGACACACACACACACACACACACACACACACATACTTTAAACTCTATTAAAGGTGGAATT
>CAKAOI010043716.1:0-15486 GCA_916701655.1 Sebastiscus albofasciatus | reverse complement strand
AAGGTTGGACGTGTTGTGCGTTCAGAGATGGTATTCTGCATACCTTGGTTGTAACGAGTGGTTATTTGAGTTACTGTTGCCTTTCCATCATCTCCAACCACTCTGCCCATTCTCCTCTGACCTCTGACATCAACAAGGCATTTTCGTCCACATCCCGCTCACTGGATCTGTTCTCTTGTTGGGACCATTCTCTGTAAACCCTAGAGATGGTTGTGGTGAAAATCCCAGTAGATCAGCAGTTTAATACTCAGACCAGCCCGTCTGGCACCAACAACCATGCCACGTTCAAAGTCACTTCAATCCCCTTTCCTCCCCATTCTGATGCTCGGTTTGAACTTCAGCAAGTCGTCTTCATCACCTCTAGATGACGTAATGCATTGAGTTGCTGCCATGTGATTGGCTGATTAGCTATTTGTGTTAACAAGCAGTTGAACAGGTGTGCCTAATAAAGTGGCCGGTGAGTGTGTATGTGTAATAACAATCTGAGCCTGTCAGTTCAAAAACAAGCACTTTAAGTGGAGGTAAAATGACGGCAGCAGATTGTTTCTTGCGGCTGCTAGGATCCAGTTATCCTTTAAAATAGAAGATCTACCTCAGTGTTTTACTGTATTCAGACCTGTGGACTTTACTGCACATTTATATGGACTGAAGCACCGACGCTGAGGACTCAGGTAGGTTTACGTTGGGATTGGCTAAACCATCAACATCACAGAAGTTAAAAAAAACAATTCATCCAAGTGTCCAACATGTGATGTTAAATATAGACCAGAGTTGTTGAGCTGCTGCTGCTGCTGATGATGGTGATGATGACCGTGTATGGAAACAACGTTGTCTCTGCTCCGCCGGATGACTGACCAGAGACAGAGACGCTCATTTTCTGCCTTCAGCAGGAATATGAACAAAAGACCGTCTGGGTTCATTAAAATGAACAAGAACAAAAGAGCCTACTTTATAAAAGAAGCACATTTACTGGGAGCCTAAAACTATTCACCGTCTTAGCTATTAGCAAAAAATGGGATTTACAAAAAGAAGGAAATGTGTTCAATTATATATTAAAAGAAAAAATAAATAAACAGGATTCACATCTTTAAAGGTCCCATATCATGCTCATTTTCAGGTTCATACTTGTATTTTGTGTTTCTACTAGAACATGTTTACATGCTGTAATGTTAAAAAAAAACTTTATTTTCCTCATACTGTCTGCCTGAATATACCTGTATTCACCCCTCTGTCTGAAACGCTCCGTTTTAGTGCATTTCAATGGAATTGCGTTGCTAGGCAACAGCTTGAGTCCATGTTTACTTCCTGTCAGCTGATGTTATTCACATACACTGCAACAAGAAATAAACTGGGACACATTTAGAACGTTTACGTTTAAAGCCGTGTAATGGTCTAAATGTTGTATATTTGTGACATCACAAATGGACAGAAATCCTAATGGCTCGTTTCAAACGCACAATTGCTGAATACAGGCTGTATGTGTATTTCTCCATATATTGAGCGTTTTGATAGTTTAACAGCATTTATAAAGCACTTAAAACCTGCTTTATAATATAAAAGACATGAAAATCTCACTTTTTTTACAATATGGGACCTTTAAAAAGGACTGTAATTAATAACATGAAGATTATTTCTTTCAATTAAACAACTGATCGTTTAGTCTTTTAAAGAGAAAGTCCAAGCTGGTGTCTCTTGAATATCTTCTTGTGTGGGACCAAAAGTAAAAAAAAATCAAAGTCATTCACTTCACAATTATTTAACAAGAACCGGAGACGTAGTTACAAAACATCGCTGTTTCATAATCATCTATTTATAGAACATATGAATGTTATACCGTTTTGAAAACCTGAGAATCCGTGAACCGACTGCATGTAGTCCAAACTACGTCTTATTACGAAGTATTTTAACAATAAAGTTGTACAGAATATAAACTTTGTAAATATAATACTTGTTTGTTTTATGTGCAGCTCTTGATTTTGCAAATTTGAAATCAATTAAAAAATGCAAAAACCAATAACACTTTATAATAACCATCCTTTATAAAGGATACATTGATAATTAATACAACTTAGTTAATGGTAATTTTACTGTTAACTAATTATTTGAAATGCTATAATTTATGCTATTGTAACACTTTATTGTTGCAGCCATTATAACAATTTATATACTATATCTCTGTTAACGATTACGAAATTATTAGTACACCTTTAAGAAATTGTTTATAAAACATATATAAACATTACATAGAAAGATACTTGTAACACTTTGTTACAGGTTAATTAATCGGTTTGTAAACCGTCTATAAACATTATTTAGATGACTGTTATAAAGTTACAGCTGATGATTATAATACTTTGTTAAATGGTTAATAAACACTTTATAAAGTATCCATAAACATTATTTAGATAAATAGTTAACACTTTGTTAAATGTTAATAATTGGTTTGTAAACATCTATAAACATTATTTAGATAGTTAACACTTTAACAAACACCATGTTGTAGATAGCTATGATACAATATATAATTTATAAATGAATTATTTCATATTACACAAACTAATGATACAAATAACAGAAATTATAGCATTACTTATAGTTAGTAAACATGATTAATTATCATTTCGTTGTTTGTTTACAATAAAATAACTATTAACTAAGTTTAATTAACTATCAATTTAACATTTATTAATGAAGGTTATTATAAAGTCTCACCAAAGCAACCGACAACTAGTCAAAATACCAAAAACGCTCATTAAATACCGAAAAATAAAACAGGAATCATGAATCATAAAATCCACAATCAATACTTATTATTGTTTATCATGGCTTTGCTGGATCTTGGCATGCTCAATCAGCAGCTGATCAATACCTCGTTAACTTAAATCTGTGCTGTGATTTAACTCATATAAGAATCAGATGTGAGGCGTTAAAGAGACATGTCAGTATTTCTTATTGTGTTATTTTCACTTTAGTATAAACAACCTGCTTTAAGAAGTCATTTTCTTATTACATATATTGAACAGTAACAACAGGAACATATTCCCTCACATGACTTTTACGTGGTAGATTTTCTGTGATATAAATGTGGTCTAATATCTTAATGTCTGCAGTCATGTATCACTGATCTAAAAAAAGACGCCGTGTCTTTTAAGCCGGAGCAAATCCAATTAAGCGGGATTGCCTCTGAATGAATCTCCATCAGCAATCAAATCTCCTCGATCTGCCAGAGACCGAATTAAACCGATCACGTACAGGACTTCAGCTATCAATTAATCCCGCGGCAAAAGAAAGACACTCCAGGAACTCGGCATTCTGGGAAGCACAGCGGGCTCAATTTACACCCGATTTGAAATGACAGAACATCAGGCTTTAAAACGCTTCCCTGTGAGGCTGCAGGCGTGAAACAGAGCAGGTGACGGCAGCACTGATCGGATAATAACGCGCACGTCTCCAACATCGAACCTGATTTTAATCGTAAAGGCCGTTACACACTGGCAGCAGGTTTGTTTTCCAGTATTTCGCACGTCAACATATTTTCTTCTAACTGTTGTTTTTGTCATGAATACTTTCACACACAATGTGATCATTACGCGGTGAAAAGGCGATGTACTTTTTTCCGGAACAAGGTCGATTTGTCTGAGCTTTATTTGCATCGTGAATAGTGGGGCTAGGACGATTCACCTACCTACGGATTCGATACTATCACGATACTTAGGTGGCGATTGGATGTGTATTGCGATTTTTAAGTATTGCAATTCGTAATTTTTTAACACTAGACCATGGGGAAAAGTTGAATCATACACTTCTAGATACTTTTACTTTGGAAAATCTCTAAATAAATCCAGTAAAAAAGTTTGATTTTCAGCATGTATGTAGTCAGAGAAGTCCTGAAGTCAAATATATCAGTCATTGTCAGGAATTATTTATTATCCAGCAACCCAGAAGTCAAAGATTAAAGACATTTCCCTCACAGATTGGTGGGATTTTATTTTTAATTAATAAGGGACATGTAATGTTTTATACTTCTGGTGAATATAATCCATCAATCTGATTTCCATAGATGTATTTTTTGTATATACAGTTCCCTTTGTTAACACCTTATTTTGAAAACCAGACGTAGTGTCTACTTCCTCTAATTTCTCCAAGGTGGTCTCTAGCTCTCCTGTCAGCTCCGTTCTCTTTATCCATCATGGTCAGCTCCATCGGGGCCGTTTCAATGCAGACATAAATGTCAGTATCTGGGTGCTCTACAGTCGTAGCGTCGGCTACATTTGACCACGGAGACGAGAGCGACGGCCGGCGGCTCGACTGCCACGTTACCGCCACGTTACCGCCATACGATAACGTTTCCTATAATATTTTATATATATTATATATATTTTATTTAATATTTATTGTCCAGCAACTAAAAAATAAAAGAATAAAGACCTTTCCCTCACAAATTGCAAAAAAACAAGATAGCGACGGCCAAAATGCCGAACTGAAGGCTTCAAATTGGTAGTCCACAAACTAATGAGTGACATCACGGTGACCACGTCTTCTTCTTATATACAGTCTATGGATCACACACAGCCAATGCTTATTTCTTCAGTTCTTATTGTACTGCTAGGTAGTCATGAGGAGGGGGACCAAAGCAGACAGTCAACCTGTTTGACATTCAAGAGAATGAATCAAACTAAAAAAATAAAAAAAAAAAAAGTTATTTTCTTCCAAAAATAGACATGAAGAAAAAAAGAAAATACCCGTTGTGACGGTGACCTACCTCAGTAAAAATCACCTGAGATAGAAACCTACAAAATCAAAGCTCATTGTCAGCTAAATGTCTGGAGATGGAAGTTAAATGTCAGCAAAATGTCTGAAAATGTTAATGTGCAATACAGGTCAGGAGGGGAAAAAAAAAAGTAGAGGAAGAAGGGATTTCTTTACGCTCGGGACAAAAATCACATTTGGTTTTCTGGCTGAGAGGTTTCAGACGGGTCAGACTTCATCAGATCAGGAGTCAACAGAGAGCCGTAAACCACAAAGTGAAAGCGGGACTCGATCTGACGTGCTCGAGTTTGACTCTTCCTGACCGAGGGAACTGTCCCGGATCACTTCGGTGCACATAAAAACGGCAATTTTACGTCCGTCTGTCACTCAAAATATCTCTAATCTGATTTCAGATTTCATGATTCAATCAGATTTACATGATACCTCACACTTAGATTTTAATGAAACCCTGGAATCAATCAAATACCCCTTTCAGGACGTTTTTAACCTGTTTCACCTCCATTATCTGAGGCAACACGTAGCCTCGAGCACACAAGCTGAGAAAGTGCGGCATCATTTACAGTGTTAAAGGTCAAGGAGGGAAGTCATTTTAGTGATTTGGACAGTTTATCCGTGGAAAGTAGGTTAATTGTAATTATAACTTCAGCTGTTCATTTTGATCCCATCTGCACTGACCAAACTGCTGATTTCCCCCCTTGAGCTCGGCCTTAGTTCACCCCACTGATGATGACTTTTCTAGAGTCATCGGGAAAGAAACTCTTTGCGGATAATGCCGACCATACACTAGGAGACTTGGAAAAGACTTTTAAAAGTCTGAACCCCTCTCACATCTAAAGACAACGTCTCTAAAATCACAGAGTTTTTAGTCACAGCCTATAATATTTTGCAAAGACTGGGGATCTTGCAGGGTCACTATGTAGTTGGTTGCACCACCAATAAATCCAAAAACGCTGATTTCTGATTTGTTCCCCTGCCGTGTACTAAAAAAGGTCGAATAGAGGAGCTTTATGGCTCCAAGCTATAGACCAAACCAGCATGGCTTTATGTCTCCAAGCTATAGACCAGACCAGCATGGCCTCATGGCTCCAATCTATAGACCAGACCAGCATGGCGTCATGGCTCCAAGCTATAGACCAGACCAGCATGGCGTCATGACTCAAAGCTATAGACCAGACGAGCATGGTGTCATGACTCAAAGCTATAGACCAGACCAGCATGGCGTCATGGCTCCAAGCTATAGATCAGACCAGCATAGCGTCATGGCTCCAAGCTATAGACCAGACCAGCATGGCGTCCTCTAAGAGGCTGCGCTCCCTTTTGAGGGGAGAGAAACTCGCCATCACAGGAAAGGAAATGATGAAAAGCTGTTGTGCAGCAGGTTAACGAGGCTTTCACATTGAGATCTGAGGCTCATACGATACGTGAATATTCACAGTCAGTGTGCTAAATGGCTAAATGATGCTGGTGACGGTGACTAGCATGGCTATCTAACGTTAGCTTGAGTAATACAGTCGTACATTAACTTTACAGCAGCATCAGACGGTCGTCTCCAACTAAATCTCAGCCAGTTGGTTATTTACAGACCACACTTAGCCTAACATTATGTCTAAATGTTCTTTTGCACTTTGTCGCAATGTTCTTGAATGTTTATGTGAAGCACTTTGAATTGCCCTGTTGCTGAAATGTGCTCTACAAATAGAGTAATCAGATACGTAGAGCTGTCTGGATCAGTAATATCCGGCCTGTGTTGGACGGGGGGACGACTGAAGGGACATGGAGGCGATCAACCTTCATTTATTAAGGTATCGCCAACGCTCAGGTTCAGGCAAGGTCACAAAATAAGTATTAGACATGTGAATAAAACAAACGTTTGTATAACAAGAGATGAATCCAAACATACTTTCTTTCCCCCAAAAGGGGGCGTGGCATGACCTTTTACAAAATACCCATATGTGCCGGTCTGATGTGGTTTCAAGACTACAACTAGATTCCTTTTGAGATGATATCACATCCTGCTACTGGTGGAAATTATCAAGAAGAAAAACTGTTGAGAAATCTCCGGTGCAAGCTAATGTTAGCAACGGGAATGTTTGCTATTAGCCTACGAGCTAACTGTATGTTTCAGTTGAAGTTTGCTGACTTCACTTGTAAAGTGATGTGCAAGTTGCAGTCACACTACTTCAAAACTACTGCAGCACATTTTAAATCTAGTCTGTGAAACAGGAAAAGGCTTAGTAAAACTAGAAGAAGCCTCCTCAAACACATCCAAGTCTGTCTTCAAGCAAAGTAACGAAGCTGCTCCTAAATCCAATCAATCAGTGAAGTACAAGGTGATAAATAAATGGAGAGAAAGAAAATATTTGATCCATAATTCAGTATCAATTAACTTCAATGGCTCTTCACAAATCAAATAAAGACAATGGTAAGATAGAAGCTGCCACCATGGATCATTTTACTGACAGTGATATGAACTCCACAGTCGATATTTGCATTAAAAATGCATTAATCACTCAACAGAATCTCTATTTGAATCAACAGTCTGGCCTCTGTGCTATTATTGGCTACTTAAAGGGCGGGCACACACACACACACACACACACACACACACACACACACACACACACACACACACACACACACACACACACACACACACACACACACACACACACACACCAACCTTCAGCTACCTACAAATGGAGGTGACTGGGCAAATAAGGCTGCTGGGAAAATGGCAAAATGGCAAAAGACATAAGATTGTGCAGAATTCAAAACTATACAGGTAAAATATAACATCTTAAAATCCCAAATCAACACTTTTTCTGTGTGCATTTATGTTTCAAAATGAAAGCATGCTACAGTATCAGTATGTCTGCATGTAAACATAAAGACTGGGATGGTACACCTATCTCCCGATTCGATACTACTACTACTACTACTACTACTCATGATACTTGGGTAGTACTGTTAACTTTATTACCACTAGACCATGGGCAAGAAGCTGAATCATACACTTCTCTGGACTTTTACTTTGGAAAATCTCTAAATGAATCCAGTAAAAATGTTTGATTTTCAGCCTGTATGTAGTCAGAGATGTCCTGAAGTCAAATAGATCAGTCATTGTCAGGAATTATTTATTATCCAGCAACCCAGAAATCAAAGAATAAAGACATTTCCCTCACAGATTAGTGGGATTTTATATTTAATCTATAAGGGACATTTAATGTTTTATACTTCTGGTGAATATAATCCAATCAGTCTGATTTCCATAGATGTATTTTATATATACAGTTCCCTTTGTTAACACCTTATTTTGAAAACCAGACGTAGTTACTACTTCCTCTAACTTCTCCAAGGTGGTCTCTAGCTCTCCCGTCAGCTCCGTTCTCTTTCTCCATCATGGTCAGCTCCATCGGGGCCGTTTCAATGCAGAGAACAGGAATGTCAGTATCTGGGTGCTCTACAGTCGTAGCGTTGGCCCATTTCACCACGGAGACGAGAGCGACGGCCGGCAGCTCGACCGCTACGTTACCGCGATACAATAACGTTTCCTGTCCATGACAGAGTTAGCATGCAGCTTTAGCTCTGCTCTGTTTAGCTCTGCTTTTCCTGTCAATGTGTGAAACCCAAAGTGTTTCCATCCTTCACTGGATGTGTAGTGTTTACCACGCTGGATTTAACATGTGAGGGTGCAGTTCGTATCCACGCTGACCCTCCATCGTTTACTACTTTATCGTTCCGGCTCGCTGCGGTTTGTTTTGGTTGATGGATACGGAACGAATATGACGTCACGTTACTCAGACTACAACAATAAAAGCGGTAACTTCCTTCTACCTCCACATAGACTCAGATGAAGTACATTATGTCCACTCCTCAGGTTCAGGTCAGGTTTACACATTTAGTTGCTATATATGCATTCCAATGAGGGGTCCTCACAAGTATAGAAGTAGAAACATATGTATGTGTGTGTGTGTGTGTGTGTGTGTGTGTGTGTGTGTGTGTGTAGCAGTGTGGGTAGGATTGACTTAATTGAGCATGAAAGACAACAGCTGACCTCTGGTGCTTCAGCACTGCCGCCAATCAAACATCTGCCAGCCCGAGGCTCAAGGACGACCGCGAACCACCAAAACAACCACACACAGTCCTTCATGCTCAGATTCACCTGTGGACACAGTCTGCATGGAGACAGCAGCTCACGGAGGTCTGCCTCACTTACTGGTGGAGGAACGCTACAGTCCTGTAAAATCTCTGCCAACTGGACTAGCAGCTTGTTGTCCAGTGAAGTGAGCAGTGTGTGGATGTTACTGCGACTACACTTCCTGGGTCATATGAGGAACACATGTTCACGGTGCATGATGCAAAACCTCCAGAATACAAATCAAGTTGGGGCGACGAAGGCCGCCAGTCGCGCCGCCTCACGCCTCACAAAAAGTTGCACTTGAACACACCACAAAAACTACAGCAGACGGCCAACAACCACGAACGTTCTGCGCCCGAGAGGAAATAACTCTCCACACCAGCAGGCGGCGCTAAGGAAACAGGAAGACTGAGGACGGCGTACATACAGGCCTAAATTGTTGCCACGTCACGCGACTACAGCGAGGGAACGCTCACTCTGGTATGCTGTAACGTTACGTTATGAAGGGAAGACGTCTGGTACCGGGGCCGTTTCCAGCTCGCAGGGCCGCTTCCAGCTAGAAGGGCCGGTTCCAGCTAGAAGGGCCGGTTCAAGCTAGAAGGGCCGGTTCAAGCTAGAAGGGCCGGTTCCAGCTAGAAGGGCCGGTTCCAGCTAGCAGGGCCGGTTCAAGCTAGCAGGGCCGGTTCAAGCTAGCAGGGCCGGTTCCAGCTAGAAGGGCCGTTTCCAGCTAGAAGGGCCGGTTCCAGCTAGAAGGGCCGGTTCCAGCCAGTAGGGCCGGTTCCAGCTAGAAGGGCCGGTTCCAGCTAGTAGGGCGGGTTCCAGCTAGTAGGGCGGGTTCCAGCTAGAAGGGCCGGTTCCAGCCAGTAGGGCCGGTTCCAGCCAGCAAGGCCGGTTCCAGCCAGCAAGGCCGGTTCCAGCCAGCAAGGCCGGTTCCAGCTTTTTGGGGACCCATATGCAAAATCGTGTTTTTTGACCAAATGCTACTTTTTAAACATAAAAAAATATTTTTAGCTGCATCATTGACATCAAAATCAAAACAAAAATGCAAATTATAAATAAAAAAAGGTCACTTTGAAGGATTAACTAATGATAATGTAGAAAAACAAAGACAGAGGTCTAGTACGGTCAACAAGGATGTGCAAACTATGAGAACTCTACGGTGATTACAACGGCTGCCAAAGCGGTTTTACCCCCTGAATGTAATGTTTGTATACAATAAACCCGCTTGGACACAAATACATAAATTAAAAGACGAAGACAATCTGAGTATAAACATTTGAAACTTTCCAGGAGCTAGAATGCCGTCAGTCCCGCGCTGACACAAGTGACACAGCACGAGCTGCAATTCATAAAAACAACCCAGCATCATCATCATATTGTGGCTCATCCCCCTCACTTGTTATGACCAACATGCCGCCGCACCGATTGGTCTCGAGGTGCGTCAGTCGAGCGGAAACCAGGCAGCTGATTGGACGGTGGGGGGGGACGGTGTAGTGCTCGATGGTTCAAGACAGAGAGCAGATCAATGGCCGCCGCCGTGCAGGCTTGTTCACCGAGACACAGACTCTGTTATAGCCTCCCTTACTGTGTCACTGTCACACACACACACACACACACACACAGAGGGAAAGGCTGTGCACACAAACACAGGCGAGTTAGACATTAGAAAGCAGCCCCCTACCCGACTCGTTGTTCTCTGAATCCATCTTGTTATGAGACGAAACTGAGGACGGCCTGCCAGGTGGACCTCGACGCCTCCGTCTCTCTCTGACTGTCTGTGTTTCCAGCCTCTCTCTCTCTCTCTCCCCCTCTCTCTCTCTATCTCTATCCCCCCCTCACAAACTGACTCTCATCTCTGACCTTGCAGTATTTGTGTTTCCCCTCGCCGGCAGCAGCAGCAGCAGCAGATCTGCTGAAGGCTGCAGGTGAAGCTGCAGCGCTGCACAGTCGAGTCCAAAACAGCTAAAACGCTCAAAACCTCTGCGGTACCGATTCCCCTGAGAGATGACGTTAAAAACACACATGCACGCACACGCACACGCACACACACACACACACACACACAAGATATGAAAGTTTTCTGGGATTGTGTGTTGAAGGTGTTTTAATCATCCTGATTGGAGTGCAATTATGCAGATTGACTGCGAGCGACTGCTGTTTAAATGTGTGTGCCGTGTCTATTTGCATGTGTGTGGGCCTCTGCTGTTGTGTAACTGATTTTTTTTCAGTGTGTGTGTGTGTGTGTGTGTGTGTGTGTGTGTGTGTGCTGGAGCTTCTATCCCCGTGAGGACCAGTTATTAGTTTTAGACATCGGGCATGAGGCTATTTTTTAAAAAGTGTCTGGAAAAGTGAGGACATTTAGAGAAAATTAGGACGTTTATCAAGACACTTTGGGAAAGCGAGGACAATTTCTCCATGATGAATTAGGGATTATTAACTATGTTAAGCCATAAATTAAGAAAATTTATGAGTATTAAAGGGATGTTACGACGGAGTATTAGGGCCACAGTGAGGGGAAAAAAAAAAAAAAAAAAAATCGGAGATTTCCGGAATAAAATCATGATATTAAAAAAGGTCGTAATATTATGAGAATAAAGTCATAACTTTATGAGAAGCTTCGAATACCTTTGAATGTTTCCCATCGAAGCTTCAAAGCCCAATAGATGGTATTCGGGACAGCCCTAAAATTTATCAAAAGTGAATACAGCTTTTCAAAGTATTTTTTAGAAATGAGCATTTCTAAAAAAGCGACGTTGGTTTGAAAACCGAGGGCATTAGAAATGGTGCACAGTCATTTTGGAGAGCAAGAATATTTTATTCGATACTCACATAGTAAAAGATGGTATGAGGTACTTATCTATTGTCAGTGAATTACCTACAGTAGATGGAGAAACAGCCAGGAGTACCAGCACAGGAGCAAAACAATGCATTAAAGATAATTATAAAATAAAAAAAATAATAATAATTGCAAAAATAAATAAATAAAAGCAATAATATATAAATAGAAATAAAAAAATTAAATAACATAAATTCATAAAATTAAATACATAAATAAATAAAAAGTGGAAATTAAACTGAAGAGTAAATAAACAAGGGAATTAATCGAAATGTAAATAAATAAAAAGCAAATTAAAACAGAAATATCAATTTATGTCACATTTTATCAATTAATTAATGACTTTATTTATTTTTAATATTATCTGTGCTACTTCTAATGACATATTCATTTATTTATCAAGTCATTTATTTATTTATTTTTGATTTTGGCATGTTCAGTCTTCCATAGCTGTGGACGGGAGCAGCAGCTAGAAAGAAAAAAATCAACATCAGTGTACGCCATATTTAGAATATTGTCGACACTTTACCTTGCCGTGAGGCAGCTTTACTGTCTGTGTTTCCGACAGGTAACTGAAGCCGTTATCTATGCTCTCGCCAAAGCAACCAGACTCCATTGAAAAGAAACAGTAATTTTACCTCACAGAACACGGAGTCGCTGGTTTACTGCTGCCTCGAACGGTTACTTTGTGTTATTGTGTTTTAAAGGGTTAGTTCGGAACCACCAAAGTCACACAATAACACTAACAAACTAACCAATCAGGCATTAAGCATCGTTGTTTTCAATGGAGTCTGGTGGCTTTTATTCTAAATATAGCGTACACTTCAACTGATATTGATTTTGTCTAAAATATTGTGTGCAATGTTTTTTGAAAAACTTGAACGATCAATTATCAAATCCCAGTACTTTTCTGACCGTCAATTAATCGACTAATCTTTGCAGCTCTATCACGATCCCCATGCATCCTGCGCCTGCAGAAAATTCCTCATTTGCGACTCAGAATTTTTGTTTTGTTTCATCACTTTGCTAATTATACAATTGATGAAAACAAATGTTCACCTCCACCATGTGGGAAACCCTCAGGTCAGCGTGTTCAGACATTCTTTCCACCGATTTCACAAACAGCACATCCAAAAGAAGGCCAGACTGCAGAGCCGGAGGGGATCGCACAGCGAGCGTCTGGACCGCTACCGTCAACTAATACATGATACTCTGCTGAGAGCTGAACAAGACGACCTCTCATTCAGAACAAAAGATGGAAAGATGGAAAGATATGTCAGCAGGGAGAGAAATTTAAATACTGAGATGAGAGGCATTGTGGGAGCTGTAGTTATAAGAGTCTGTAGTTATAAGAGTCTGCAGCACAAAACAGGGCAGCAAAACATTTGCAAACTATCCAGTGATTTGAACAAAGTACCTCGAGTGAAGGTCAGACTGACATAGCAGGATGAAATTCTAATAAATATTGAATATCGGCAAGTAAATGTCACCCAACTTCTGAAATATGTGCATATTTCTCTGAGTAGAATGAACTTTGTATGAACAAAAATTAACTTTCACTCTCAATTTGAACGAGTCCTCCTTTATTAGGGCTGTCAAAGTAAACGCGATAATAACGCGTTAATGCAACGTGCGATTTTTAGATCGTAGTGGGCTCAGCTTTAAAGTTTGGATGAAGACACTGGTATCATATGAAACTAGAAAACCTAATGAATCCATCGGTACCAACCATGTCATGCTAGCTTGTTGCAAAGGAGGGGAGATAACGCTCCAAACTTACTCTAGATTTTGGCGAGGAAAAAGCGTTCTGTAGTGACTGGACGATTCGGACGTTGCCATCGGGCTCCGTAGCGCCCCCTATCGCGTGGAAGGCCATAGTTTGGACAAAGTTGATCCTATATTCATGAAATTTGGTAGGCGCATCCCGTTCATTATGTCATTAGCTCCGCCCATTCGGAAGTCGGCCATTTTGAATTTTGTGCATGTATTTTAGGCATACTTTTACCTACTCCTCCCTAGAGAGTTTATCTTTGCGATATTCCTCCTAGAGGATTCAAGAGATCCGTCTCAAAGTCCCAGCAGCAGAATCTCGTGAAACACCTTCACGACGCAAAATTGCGAAGCTTTTGTGTTTTTCGCAAAACGGCGTTGTTGTTGTGGCGGCGCGGCGAATTTCGATGTTTCGAGGCTGTTGTAACTTCACTTTACATAGCCCGATCTGCCCCAAATTTTACAAGCTGGATAAGAGTCCAGGTCTGAAGACATATACGTGCCAGTATGAGTGATAGTCATAGCTGTATTTACTGTACATTGTCCAATCAGCCCCAAATTGGATATGTTTTATAAGAGTCTTTAACGACACACGCTCCACGCAGAAAATACCCTCTAGCTGTTGCGTGCATTGTCCGACTTTCATGGATATGCACGGCAGCAGGTACCCGCGACGTGCGCAAATGGGGCGAGGGCCCGTTCAACGCTGCTTGCAGCTTTAATTGCTTTCCAATAATAAATATATACATACATTTGCATAAATCAAGCACATTTGTCCACTCCCATGTTGATGGTTGGTACCTCTGGGTTCCTTAGGTTTTGTATTTTCATATTTATGTGATGAGTATCTTCTCTTTAGCTTTAAAACTGAGCCCGCTACAACCTAAAATTCACGAGTTGTGTTAATGTGTTAAAGAAATTAGTGACGTTAAAACAAATTTGCATAAAAGCGCTATTATCACATTAACTTCGAAAGCCCTAATGGTTACATAACTTTGGAAAACCCCCCACACCTTTCAGACGTCGAATTAGAAGGGCAGCGTCCGGCACGTTCTCAAACCTCCCAAAATGAATTGACATATTTCAGCATTGCTAATGTTTGTCATTTTAAATGCTGTTAGAACTACAAATGAGTGACTTGCATATTATTTCTCTTCCTCAAGTCTTTTCAAAGTTTCCTGCTTCCATTCACTTCCTCTGATTCAGTTCATCATAATTTACATACAAATACTTTGTCGTTGATCTGCACATGAATGCTGTTTTTTAATTATAACATGCAGTAATTCCTGGTATCTGTGAGTGAAAACACTTTGTATCGACTGAAGTAAACCTGTTATTTCCTGCTCAGCCAAACATTTCACATGCTGCTGCTCAACATCTCTGTACCGACACCTGTCTGATGTTGATAGAGACACAAGAAAAACATCCGACTACAAAACAACGCCAGAGGAGAACTGTAAAATCCTTCAAAAAGTGCAGCAGAGCAGTAAGCCGAGCGTCACACAACAAGCGCACACACACAGATAAAAGCTTCCCTCTCTGCAAAAGATGCGACTGGCTGGCGGAGGAAACAGAGGGAGGCGCGCACTCCTTTGAAGTTATATTTAGGCCAAATCCTCCTTTGCAGAACAAACCGTCTTCCACCGTGCATACAAATCACGGCCGACAACTGAGGGAGGAACCGTCCTAAGAGCACACAGGAACCGACTGCACGCACGCAATTAGCCGGCGGAGCATCAAAACAACGCAGGCCCCGCTGGGTCGGATCGACTTTGATTCCTTCTGCGTCCCGAATGCTCCTGTTATCCACCGGGGGGACACAGATGCATGCTGGGTGACCGGGTTCTCATCGGACACAACTTGTAAGATCTGAACACACAGACGCCTCGCTGCAGGTGGTCCACATCCATTTAGACCGCCGTTTCTCAACGGGGGCATTCAGAGGACATCGGGGGGAGAGGCGGGAGGGGGG
>CAKAOI010043714.1:5283-20230 GCA_916701655.1 Sebastiscus albofasciatus | reverse complement strand
TATACTACGTCATGCTGGAGTCTAATCACCAAAGACTTTGCACTACTATACTATCATGTACCATGTAATAAATTATTGTTCATTCAATACCGGGTCTCATTTAGATACCATTTGAATTTAAGAGCAAAATGGGAAACACTAATCTTATTTTCAAACTTTATTTTTCATAACTTCCTCTTGCTTGAACCTGATTCCGTCCTACCAATTGACAACTTGACCACAATTTAAAGCCGCTGATCAGAGCTGGGATCTTGTAGTAAAAGTATTTCTTCAATACGCAGTACTGACCTGTCTTCCTTCAGGTCCTCTGACGCCAGGGAGTCCATTGCTGAAACCTCCACCAGAGCCCTCCATGTCATCCTTCAAACACAAACAAAGATTTTATGACAAACAGTCAAACAAAAGTGTTTCTTTGTTTTCTTCTGTCCCGTTTCATTTATTTTAAGATGATCACCTCAGATGATTTACCTCACTGATATACACCGATCAGCCATAACATTATGGGAGCATTGGCACCCTGACCGGTCTGCGGCTACGCAGCCCCATACGCAACAAACTGCTCCTCACTGTGTGTTCTGACTCCTTTCTATCAGAACCAGCATCAACTCTTTCAGCAGTTTGAGCTCTAGTATCTCTTCTATTGGATCAGACAACACGGGCCAGCCTTCGCTCCCCACGTGCATCAATGAGCCTCGGGTCTGACCCTGTCGCCGGTTCACTGGTTCTCCTTACTTGGACCACTTTTGGTAGGTCCTGACCACTGCAGACCGGGAACATCTCACAAGAGCTGTAGTTCTGTAGATGCTCTGACCCGGTCGTCTAGCCAGCACTATTTGGCCCTCGTCAAAGTCAATACAAAGTTCAAAGTTCAAAATGTTCACTCGCTGTCTAATATATCTCCCCCACTGCCAGGTGCCATGGTAACCAGATTATCAATGTTATTCACTTGACCTGTCAGTGGTCTGAATGTCTGATCGGTGTTCATACTAATTGACCACAGCAATAGGCAATATTTTGGATTATCATTGAACATCTTTTCATATTTCCATTTTATCATTAGCTGTCCCCTGATGAACTGTCCCAGAAAACCAAATTACAGGTAATATCTAGCATCTTTTTTTATCTTTCACTGTGAGACTTTGTCAACTCTACCAAAAGGTATCACCACAAAACACTAATAGAGAACTTACAAATCCAACACGATAGCTTGATCCAGGAGGCCCGGGAGGCCCAGGTTGCCCAACTGGTCCGATGGGTCCAGGCAGACCAGCCAGTCCGGGCTCTCCTGAAGTTCCCGGTAAACCAGAGTCTCCTCGAGATCCCTGTAGGGTGAAATGACGGGCGTAAAATCAGTGCTAAGAATAAATGAAAAGCCTTCAAACTTAAATAAAAACAAATAGGCCTATAAAGATTTCATCTTCAGTGAAGTGCATCTAACAATGGTAAGGTAGTGTGGATCTTATAAATTCCTTATCAGGAATCTCATGTATCCTGCTCAAAACCACTAATACCAGTGTCATGCAGCATTTAGTATAAGTAAGTGTGGTTTAATAGTACGTAGGATCATTTAACTGCACACACACCATGCTCATTGTTCTGGGGCCAAATTCAGACGTCACCAGATATTAAACCAAATCATAGCCAGTACTCAGATTAAACTTTAAGTCAAGTTTGTAGCAGACTATGTTTGACAAACATTTGCATATTGTTAGAAGACACGAATCCCCTTTGATGGCTGACATGCTGGAGCCCAGTTACCTGCGGATGGGAAGGCTTAGGAAAGTAGGAGGATAAATAGTGGGGCAGCAGGTTGGTGAGAAAAGAAAAGTAGGAGCTTGGCGGAGAAATGATAGGGATGAGTAAAGCTTTAGAAATAGTTGGATGAAAGTTGATATGTCATTCTAGTTATCCAATCGCCACCACTACACAGTTCTCGTATCCCAAAAGCACATCACCAATTTACACTTGAATTCACGTACCTTGTTCTCAGGATTATGTCTTCTCTAATACAGTTTACAACAACAAGGGTAATTTGTATGTAGTCATGTTTGGAGTGTAGATCTAAGTGTAAAGCGGTAGCTACTTTAAGGTAAAACTGAAAAAACAAAAAAAACAATTAAGGTCATAAATTACCTTCTCTCCAACTGCTCCTGGAAGACCCAACTCGCCTGAATCACCCTAGTGTAGGAAAGAGAGGAGGACAGAATATGTTAACAGAAATGTCAAACTTTGGAATTCTCTTTACTTATTTCTTTTATGTCAGGTGGCTATTGTGCATGTTTCTATCATTTTTCAAAAGAAGATAAAACATGTTTGGACCTATTTGTGGAAATGGAGTCTGAGATTCGATCCTCTGGGTGAGCGGTTCCCATGGCAGCAGCTGACAGACATGTGACGGCTAGCGTTTTAGCCCTTTATAGCCCACATATGTTTGTACAAGCTGTTGTTTCCCCTTTTTAAACAAGTTCACGTTGGTCATGTACGATTAGCAATTTACAGCATCCCTTTACAACATTTGAGAGGAATGATAGTGTTGAAGTTTTTCCCATATCAGGGGTCTCCAACACGTCGACCACGAGCGACCAGAAGTAGTGACGTTTGAAAACCGGGACATTGGAATATTTTACAGATATTTGCCGGGACTCGGGACACGTCAGTTTAAAACAGGGTGAGTCCCGAACAAACCGGGACATCTGGTCACCGTACCTGTAACCTCAGCACTCCATTCATTACCCAGAAAAATACTCCCAGTTTCTCGAAGTCCAAAAACCCAAATATATTCAAATTAATATGATATAAAACAGAGGAACAGGAAATCTCCATATTTTAGAAGCTGAAAACGTAATTTTCTGCCATTTTTGCTTGAAAAATTACTTTAACGTTTTATCGATAATCAAAATGTTTTGCGATTATTTTTCTGTCGATCAACTAATCGATTTGTTGACTGATCACTGCAGCTCTAGCTCAAATCATAGATAGGACTAAGCAATGGCTAACAACAACGATCCACAGCTGGTTGACTGCCTGTGTGGCTGTTGGAACTGAAGTGATATGATGTACTATATTAGTCAAATTACTAAGTAAGTATCATTTATTTTACAACAATCACCAGTGAAATGTACGGGTAAAACTGAATTTCAGTTGGACTTAGACAGATACATGTCATGTTTACACTATGACCACTATTGAGAAGCTTTCAGGGATGCTAAAAAATGACATTTTCTTAGTGTTGACAATCATTACCTTCTCTCCCTTGGGACCAGAAACTCCTGGGAGGCCATCAGTACCCGGCCAACCAGCCAATCCCTAGAAAGATTTGGTTCAGGTATACAGTGGTTGTTGATTAGGTTAGATTCTACAGTCATTTTAATCACCATTCAGAGGGTTTAGGGAATTATTTGGCTAGTGGTGTTGAGAGACAAACACATTGACACCTACAGGTTGACCGGGAGCCCCGTCCTTTCCCGGTGGTCCAAATGCCCCAGAACTTGATGCTGTGCCTACTGTAGAGGGAAGACCAGGAGGACCGGGGGGACCAGGGGGACCTGGTAGGCCAGGCGGTCCCTACAACAAAAATAAAGAATCCTTTAGCATAGTGCAGATTTCCTGTAATCTATGGTGTCTTTTGCAGATCTACATTTTTAGCTGTATATCAGATGAATGTCTACAGAAACAGAAACGTCTTTCACCGACAATTTTATCTTCTTTGCTGGTTACAGTCGTACAGCAACACAGATGATATCCTCCACTACATAGTTGTTACTGTTGAGAGTACTAAAATTTGAATCCTTCTCACCCGAACAGATTCCAGATCAGGGAACCCTGAGCCTTCCATGTCAACAAAAGTCTGAAATACATGAACTGGTATCAGTTGTATTCAACAAATGTGTCATGAAGGCAGGCTGATACAAGTTATGCCTGAACATTTACAGCATGTGACCGAAGCCAAGAAGAACTCACAGATCTGGGTCCTGGTCCTGGGGGTCCCGGTGGTCCTGGGGATCCCCTGGGGCCAGGTTGACCCTCTCCACGGTCTCCCTGTAGGCACGAGGTTCATTATTGTAATAATAATAATAATAATAATAATAATGAGTTTTTCTGTTGATATAAGTGAGCATCCCACCTTGTCTCCTTTAGGTCCAGTGTCACCTGGGGTTCCTGGGAAGCCTGGCGGTCCATCAGAACCCTGTGTTGAGGAAACAATAATGTTAGGGCACTCATGGTTTTAAAACAAGCAAAATCTCAGTGTAAAGGAGTAGCTATCGACTAAGGGTGCTCCCATCAGGATTTTTGTGGCCGATCGCCGATCACTGGAAGCAGCACTAGCCGATACCGATCACAGGTAGGGCTGGGGCGATTCATCGTCGCAATCGACGTCATCGATTACGGTCGCCGCGCTGCAAGAATGGCTGCGCCCGGTCAAAGCATGGAGAACAAGCTGCAGCTAAAAAAATACTCGCTCACAATCCTCTAAAGTGTGGAAGTATTTTAGACAGAGACCCAACGATGTGATACTCTGTAAGCTCTGCAGATTGGAAATGGCTTATCACAGCAGTAAAACTGCTATGCACCAACACTTGAAGTGAAAACATCCCGGTGCACTTTGTCAAAACGGCAGCTTTTCTGTTTACTGTAACCACGGGCGGATTATGAGACAATGGACCCCTGGGCACAGACATGCAGAACGTATTACACGTATAAATCAATCCGGGTCGGCGTCTCATGCGCGCTCGCGTGTGGCTACACTGTTCAGATTCAGACTCCAACACAAACTCCAGTGCTTCACCAAAACCTCTTGGTTGTATCTAGTGAAGCCCGTCTGTTAAACAGTGTTGGCCGCGGTCGGAGGACACGGGGGAGACCGTAGCTTTGGTCTCCAGGACCGGAGTCTCTGCTGTACTCTGCTCCTCTAATCCTCTGCCTGCCTTCACTCACACACCGCGCTCGTTCTCACTCTTTCGCTCCACTCTCACGTGCATGCGCGCACCCTACACACTGCAGAAGAGTTAGTTTAGCTCTGATAGTATCTAGTGAATGTACAGTGTACGTTTGCGCAGAAATAACTGCTGCAGCTCCTCCAGACCAACAGAGGTTTCCCGTGTCTTGTGAAGTGACGGGGCTCCGCAGAGAGAAACGGTGTCTTTCGTTGACTTAACGATCACAGGTGTCGCTGTTACAACCAATTTCTGATTCTTACAAACAGTCCCTTTAACTAATTTGTGTGATTTTTCATATTGCACTGACTGAAGTCAGACTGGTATTTATTTGCTCCTGTTCACCTAAAAACCCTGTAACACTAAAATTATTCTTCTCAGGAACCTTAAAGCTTCAATTTTGAAAGAATTTGTGTTTTAGTGTATGGCATGATTATTTTAAACCATTTTTTAAATTGAATTAACAGAACAATTACTGTATCATGATATACTGTATACCGTTATCCTGATATGAAATTACATGTACCGTTTAAGTCAAGTGGTCACAAACTTTCTCATTTTACAGCTAAACAGTACACTACAAGATGATTCTGAGAACATCTGAGGAGAGAAATAGTCATTACAGTAACAGAATATTGATTCATATTTGATCAGCGCTGCCTAGTTTGATAGTTTGATCAGAGTTTGTGAGTGATTGACAGCTGCTCAGAGACGGCAAGGCTCCAGCTCGGCTCTGATTGGTTGTTTTCCTCCGGTCTGTGAAATCTTGCAGATGCCGTTAGGAGCACCGGAGGACACAGAGGCACATGATTAATTTTTAGATTACCTGTCTCATGCACTACTGTCAGGATATAGTGACCGTTTTATAAAAATAACTTTTTTTAATAATGTTTACTTCATTTCTACCGACTGCTGCTTTAAGTATTAAAATTAAAAGATGGGGCAGCAACATGGGCAACATATTCCACTCACAATTTCAGTGAAGTCATTTTAGCAACGCTTAGAGAAATTGTCTCGTATATTTTGCATCACTTGACTATCTCTTCTGGTCGGCCTTTATAGACACCACCAATCAAACTATTTAGAATGAATATCAGCTGATAACGATCGCAGCACCCTTAGTATCTACTTCAACAATCCATCATCACATAACCTTTTGACAGTTGATAAGAGTTCAAGTCATTTGTCAGTGGTATTGTGAAGAAAACAAACCAAAAACTTACGGGATTTCCATCCTCGCCAGGATCGCCCTGTGAGAATGAAATGAAGAAATACACGTCCTCTGAGACACATTTGTGATTTTGGGATATTTAAAATTGATGTGACAATTCATATTTTCAATTACACACATTATATATATATATATATATATATATATATATATATATATAACGATCTTTTTCGATTTTTTTTTTCTTAGACTCTCAACAGAACATGTAACAGGAGATCTTGCTTCAAGTTCAACAACTACAGCACATCTGTTGTGTTTAGTGTTTTCATGTAAAGAATTCAACTGTAGTCTACTAACTGGCTCTCCATCAGCTCCTGGTGGTCCCTGGGGGCCCGCGGCACCTTGTGATCCAGCTGGACCTCGGGGTCCAGGGACTCTGGAAGCAACTGAGCCGTCACTGTCGACTGAAAACTCGGTCGCGGGCCCTGGAGGGCCGGGGGGACCGGGTATCCCAGAGGGGCCGGGTTCTCCCTTCTTGCCTTGGTAGCCAAAGCCTGCACTGCCCTGGAGATAAAGACGGTAGTGACTAAAGCTTTTCCATATTTGTAAATTCAGGGTGGACCTGGATTGTTTTATAGTGATGACCAGAAATCCGTGAACAGTGAAATCAACACCACTGATGTCCCCTATTTGAATGTTGTAGCAGTCCCCTCCTGGTGAGGGATCATGACGTATCACATAGATCATCGTTCTGTTTGTACAAGACACCTGAAACTTCATTCTACAGGAGGTGACTCAAATCAAGGAGCCATACCTAAGATCATCTCTAACTTACCTTTGATCCCTTTTCCCCTGGTTCTCCCTGAAAATGAAAGGAGAAACAGTACCAAGTCAGTGCCAGCAGTCTTCACTGGCTGTCGCATGTGACATGCATAGCCTACTTTATCCACAGACACATCCACTTGTTGGAGAACTTTACCTAAAGCCCTTCACATTGAGTGCACACACTTCCATTAGGGGTGGCACCCATAGACATATATACATAGACGCCACATTGACTCCTAGATCGTACGTCAACGTGGGCGCCATATTGGACAGGGCAAGACTGACCCATCAACAAATACAAGTGAACGGGGTAGCTGCCGTTTTTCTGGATAAAAAGCACTATGACGTCTACATTTCTCAACCGATTTCAACGAGTCGTTTTATATTCAAGGGTTTATGATCTACGAGGAGTAACGTAAGTAAGTAATTTGGTGAAAAACTGTTAAATACGTTAATGTCACTGCTTCCGGTTCATGGATCAGCGGTCTGTCCTTCGATATGGTGGATTCAATCAATTATTAGGTGATTATTAAAAACTAGTACTATCATATCACATTTTACTTTAAGCATTTTACACATTATCAACCGTTCAAGTTAATGTTACATCTTTAATGTTAGCTAACACTCATTATTGTTAGCTAATCCATATCAGCTAATGTTAGCTAACGTTCATTATTGTTAACTAATCCATAACAGCTAATGTTAGGTGGTTGATGTTCATATCTAACATGATATCGTGAAACATGAAATGTACGAGATATAGCGATATGTGTCTAATATTGCAAACGATAAAACTAATGGCATGTCTTGGTTAACAATTACGCCATTAGATTATTGTTTTTAATAATTGCTGTATCATCACCATTATTTCAATAAATTCAGCTCATCACTAATATTATTATACTAATATATATTGTTACCATTATTTATGTATGTACTACTATTTGCCTGTTATTGTGATTGCTCTTATTAGTAAGTATAGTATATAATAGTAATATCAGTAGCAGTGTTAGTGGTAGCCTATAGACTGAAAGCATGATCGCTAAAACGGAGGAAGACATTATATTATATTATATTACATTATATTATATTATATAGGGACCTCTCTACAAGTATTAACCTTGAACAAGAAAAATAAGCCAAAGTCATACTTGACAAATGTGAGTTTTATTAATTCCTTCTGATAAATGAATTATTTTCTATCAGGTCAGTAATTTAGTTCATGTCAGCCTACGGTGCACACTCGTCTCCTGTGCGTTTGGCAGAGATTAGAGCTCAACTACCCAGATTCTAAGTTATTTTTCTACTCCACGTAGATCATAAACCCTTTAATATAATATCAACTCATTGAAAAGTAGACGATAGGGTCAGCTCCCCCGTTCAGTACGGGCTGAAGCGTCCAATGCGGCGTCTATGCTACGGTGGAACAAGTGGAAGTTTAATTCTGCAGTTACAGAGATACACTCAAATGTCTGTATTAAAATCTTTAGAAATATATTACCAATCCCTAAAACAATACACCTTAGCCTCATCATAACAGAAACATAACTTCTGTTGGTCAATAGAAATAAGTAGGTGCATACCACCTTGTTTGTGTTACTTGCTACTTAGTTTGTATTTTACTGTAATGTTTGATCTTTATGTGTCCGTATCCTGGACATATACATATAAATATTTAATTACTTTTACTTTTATCGCCATTCTCATCTACGTTTCTTATTTACATTTCTTGGTGCCTTGGATTTTTAATTTGTTTCACTCAGCTATATTGTAAAAGAAGTCTCTACCTTAACGGATGAGTTCAAATAAAGGTTGAATGAAGGAATGAATACGCTTGCATAAAATTAGGACTTGCAGCTCCCTCTAGTGATCCTTTGGGACATTTCACCAAAGCTCATATCACTGCTGTTACTACCTCTGCTCTTGTCCTCGCTCGTGCTTTTATCTGCTAACCCGCTGCCCATTGCAACCTTCAGAAGGACAAACTACGGCATCATCAGTGTGTCCCACCCGTCACACTGCATGACAAGATGACTCATACAGGTGTTCCATTCACTATCAAAATAGATTTTATAAAAAAGATCTAAACCTTGTCTCCACGGGCTCCACCTCGCGAGCTGGAGCCCGAGCCAGCCTCCCCCTTCGGCCCGATTGGACCCCTGTCTCCTTTCAGTCCTGTATCCCCACGGTCACCCCTTTCTCCTTTAGCCCCAACTGGCCCTGAAAACAACGACAAAAGAACAGAGTCATTAATGCCCTCGTGAAAAGACCTTTCAAAAATGATTAATGATTGTATCCCACATCCCAAACAATAAACAGGACCCAAAAGAAGAGGAGAGAAGAGGACAAGAAAATTACTTTTTGCTTGATGGAGCGAGAATCCCAGTATGTGTGTGGCTGTAATTTAAAGGCCATGTGAAGGTTTTGAGGTGGTAACTGAATACACCTTCCCACACCTGCATGCACTACCGTATATATTCTGATGTGACCTTAAACTCTTCCCACAGAATGTGTCACTTTCAGCTGAGCCTGTATGAAATGTAACCCACTTCCTCAGCTGTATAGAAGTCGCACACCGCCGCTGACATGCACAGCAACATGATGTCCGCTTCAAGAGTTCCAGTTCAGGGTTTGACTTGAGCAATGGAATAATGGATCCCATGCCTCTGAACGAATACATAAGCATGGTATATTCACTGAAAAAACTAATGCCACATATCATAGCATTAGTAGCTTAAGCTAATATGCAATATTTCCCAATTCTTGTCAATTTTAAGAAATAAAAATCAATGTGAAGATCTACCAAAATTCTCCCTTATTCTCTATTTTCCTCTCTCAAATCTGCTCTTTTATTTCCTCTTTGTGTATTTTTTTCAGAGGATTGTAGCCTGATCGGCCCAATTTTCCATCCCCCTGGCTTACATACCAACATGTCCACCACCCTGCATGAATTCAAAAGCATAAAGTAGACAGATTCATGCATGCTTGTGCTTGTGTGCCTTTGAAATCCATGTGAGGTCCTGCATGAGTAGTACACATGAGGCAGGTAGAGCATCATACCAGAGAATATAAAAATGGAGTGAAACACAGGAGATTTGGATTCCTGTCTCTGAGTGGATAACCCCCCTCGACCCACCTGGTGACCCAGGAAGTCCGGGCCTGGACTCCACAGAGACTGAAACGTGCTGGGAGTCACTCGCTGAACACAACGCAAAAGACAGTGTTAAATTAAGAGTCCAGATGAACATTATTTCAAGTCGGTTACATGGTTGATCCAGGACCTGAGGTGAGCTATTTTGTCCATTCAGTCATGATGATGTTTGAGTCTGGTCTGTTTTTCTGTTCGTTCAACAAGGGACTTGACCTTTTAAGCATTTCAAAAGTTTCTTCTTTTAAAGTTTTTTATTTAGTAAGTAAGTACAGGTAAGTAATCATTCAGAGTAATATTTTATCCAAAGTGGAAGATCCTGGTTGCCCTGGTGATGCACTCCACAAGATGCTGTGTCTTTGTCCTACAATTGATGCAAGCACTGTACATGATCTTAACATACAGTATAGCACATCACAGACCTTTTTCTAATCTTCTTCCCAGTTTCTAAATACATTTTCAAGTCAGAGTATTTGAAGATTCAGCGCTTTTTGGAATTTTCTCTTTAACACATAATTTTTTTTTTTTTTTTCTCTATGATGAGCTGACATTAGCATCCCATAATGAGTATTGAGTTCCATAGCGTGCTCCATCAAAGACCTACATTGTATTTTGCATTAGTGTTGGTGCTTTATTAAAGTCAAATGTAATATTGTAATATACAGTATATTTGTATATTATATATTGCGGACAATGCAACCATCGGGTTCCAAACCAAAGCATCGTGCCTCGGTAGATCAAATTGAGACTGCTGAAACATTCATGCCTCTACCACCTGATGGTGCCAAAGTAAGACGTTTTAAATCTCACAGGCTTTAATGGTATTTACATGATACAGTTTGACACATTTCCCACTGGAATACCATGTGCAATATAGAAAATAGAGTACATAGAAGATAAAAATCTGTTTCATATTCTCTGTGGGTTAATCCCAGAGTAAGATTGGGATAAAATATTTGTGGGAATTTCATTATTATTGTTTATTTTGAAATAGGGCTGTCAAAGTTAAAGTGGCAGTAGGCAGTATATTTCTGGCATAATTGGGCAAAAATTCCATAATAACCTTTCAGCATATTGTAATTCAAGTGTTCTGAGAGAAAACTAGACTTCTGCTCCTCCTCATGGCTCTGTTTTCAGGCTTTAGAACATCTAGTCGGTGATGGTAGACTTTGACCAATCACAGGTCATTTCAGAGAGAGAGCATTCCTATTGGCTGTGCTCCGGTCATGTGACCGGAACTTGGCGTTCCTTCACCAGATTTCACAATGGTGGCGGCGTCACAAACTTTCTCAATTTACAGCTAAACCGTGCACTACAAGATGATTCTGAAAACATCTGAGGAGAGAAATAGACATTACAGTAACAGAATATTGATTCATAATTGATCAGCGCTGCCTAGTTGGACTGTTTGGTCGGAGTTCGCGAGTGATTGACAGCCACCTCTCATAGACAGCAGCTGGACAGCAGACCTCAGATCAGCTCTGACTGCTTGTTTTCCTCCGGTCTGTGAATTCTTGCAAATTTAGGGAGCACCAGAGGACACCGGAGGACACCGGAGGACACCAGAGGACACAGAGGCACATGATTTTTTTCAGGTTACCTGTTTCATGTACTACTGTCAGGGTAAAGCGACCGTTTTATAAAAAGAACTCTTTTCAGTCATATTTGCTCCAATCTCGCCTACTTCAGCTTTAAAACAATAATAATGCGTTAATGCAAATTTGTTTTAACGCCACTAATTTCTTTGTGTTTCTTGCATTAACGTATGCCCACTTTATGATAATCACATGCAGTTTGGGGCAAGTCATAGTCAAGTCAGCACACTGACACACTGACAGCTGTTGTTGCCTGTTGGGCTGCAGTCTATTGGGCTGCATTTATGCTATTAAATATTTGACAAATTTACCTTTAAGGTACATTTTGAACAGATAAAGAATGTGCGATTAATTTGCAATTAATTGCGATTAATTGTGATTAAATATTTGAATCGAATGACAGACCTATTTTAAAAACATGAACATCTTTCTGCTCCAATTGAAAGCTGCAGCAGTGAAAATAATGTAATTAAATACACACACAGAGACCAAAACCGACACTGACACTTCAGTGTTCATCACAAATGCACTATGCATTACACAAATGCATTGGTATTGTTTACAACTTCTAGAACACTTGTATATAAACATTTTATTTGTATATGTATTAGTGTATTCTTATTTTATTGTTGTTTCCTATCTGTTATTTCTATTCTGTGTAAGTACTTTGAGAGAGCTACATAAAACTGGAGTCAAATTCCATGTATGTATGTAATGAGAGCCTTCGAACTTCTACTGGGAAGGCTGTGGCTCAGAGGGTAGAGCAGGTCGTCCACCTATCGGAAGGTTGGTGGTTCGATCCCCGGCTGCTCCGGGTCACATGTCGACGTGTCCTTGAGCAAGACACTTAACCCCAAACTGCTCCTGAAGGCATAGCCATCAGTGTGTGAATGAGTATTTAGATTAGATCCTGATGGGCAAAGTTGGCACCTTAACATCAGTGTATGAATGTGTGAATGGGTGAATGCTGACATGTAGTATAAAGCGCTTTGAGTGGTCGGAAGACTAGAAAAGCGCTATATAAGTCCAAGTCCATTTACCATTTACTGCATCAATCCTTATATCCACTAGATGGAGACATGTGTCAGTGAATCTGTATGAAGCAAGCTCTGACTAGCTCAGCTATGCACATTCAAGGAATATGAACTCTACAACACCATGTGCCGTCAGAAACATTCCCCTCCGTACCCAACAGGTGAGCTAAGTCACACGTCAGCATGTGGAAGTACAACATCTATTTTCCATGTTTCAAAGTAAAACTATAAATTCATTAAAGACAAAGTGATATTTGCAAAATAGCAAGGTGCTGATCTCTCTCTGCTAGCAGAATGGTCTAAATGAAGGACTGTGAGTGGTCTTTAAATAAAGAACTAAATTCAGTTTCTTTCAAGAGGATTTGACTGTGTCAACTCACCCGTTTCTCTTGCAATTGTCACCTCGTCTGTCCTGGTCAGTGGTGGCTGCTGAATGGGCCGGGAAGATGGAGGAGTAGTCTGCTGGACAATAATCATGCAACAGAAAGAGATACATATTTAAAAAGGGCAATGGATGGCAATTACTGGAAGCCTGCTCTATATTTTATGGCTCCGTTTCCACTGGTATCCCCCTTACATTCAAGAAACAATGCAAAAGCCATGTCACTGCATGGGAAAAATAGGCAATGTGTTGCATTCAATCACACTAATGTTTACAGTTTGTGTAGCCAAAGCTCTCCTCCAAACTAACAAGGTTGTTTCCCAGCTCTACACAAAGCCTTTTTGACTGGGTAAACATGATTGAGTCAACATGTGCAAACATAGAAGAGAACTAAACTTTTTCATCATTTTTTTGGCAAATCGTTATTGTTTCCAGTAATTGCAGTTTATGTGTTATCGCTGTCAGACATCTCATTCCTGGGCCCTGATGCAAAACTCCTCTTTATGTGAACATTATTAAGGCTGTCAGGAACACAGCTTCCAGTCTATCATGCTGATCTAGCCTGCTGTTGAAAAATGTCATTATAATGACACCCAGAGAACAATAACTTAAGCTGTATCCCAAATCATTCACTTTCACTACTCCCTACTCACCATCCTATAAACAGTCCTCGGTTAGTGACCGTCGTCGTCCACTGCTTTTCACTATGCATTGTGGGATACTTTGAGACCATTATATAGGGTATAATAATTCTCCCTAGATATATGGACAGCACTAAAAAATGGCAAACTCACTATATAGTCCACTATAGAGCGCTTCATGGATGACGCATTTTTCTAGGCCAAAAACCCTATGGGATTGTTCCATTGGGTTTTGGATTATTGCAGCAAACAAGCTCTGTGGCAAACACACATTATGATATTTATACATTTTGTTCAGCAAGAAATTCTCCACAAATTAACACCACTTTATGATTTTTAAAGTATAAATGCAATCGGTAGAAGTAAAAAGCTAACGTTAGGCTATAAACGAACTCAGTATAGTCGCATGTATATACACTCGAGTATACACAACGATGCTCTAAAGGCGGACGAGTCGGCGTGATGGTGTTTAGTAGTCTCATTTAGCCACTTGTTAGAAACCGCCATTTTACGTAAAGGCTTCAAAATTCACGAGTGAGATATTTCTTGATGTATTTTATATCATAGACCAAAACGTTAAAATCTCTTCAGCTTGTGTTAACCACAGACCTGATTTCAGGCATCTAACTAAAAGCACATTGACTTCCAGACAAGGGAACCAGAAGTGCTAAAATGCTAACTCATTTCTGGGTTTTAGGACTCATTCCTGTAGCGCTCTATACTGTGAGTAGTGAGTGAATTTCTTGCAATATAAATGGCATACACAAACCTTCATTAGTATTCATCTGTATGTATGTGCGTGGTCATCTCATTGCTGCTGATCCAAACCCCATTTTTAACCTACACAACTAAACTAGAAAAAAAAAACCTTTTCAAATAAAAGGGGTTGAACTAAGGAAAGGATATGGAGTGTGCGTGTTAGTGTGCGTACCCCTCATCACATTTCTGCCCAGCTTTTATTTTGCATTAACAAATCAAATTCATTGTTTTGTCAAAATAGCTTAATATATTTAGAAAGTATGCTTGTTGTGTACCCTATTTGGTTAAGTGTCTTTGTGAGAAAAAGGAAAGACAGGTCAGTGGACCAACAATCCTCCGTCACTAACAACACAGCAGCGCTGAGAGAAGCAACAGGAGTTATTGAAGGTCGAGGAGGGGGTGGTGTCACTTCTGCTCCCAAACACTGCCTTTGGGCAAAAACTAGAGAGGGGGAGGGA
>CAKAOI010043713.1:6838-128978 GCA_916701655.1 Sebastiscus albofasciatus | reverse complement strand
GTGTGTGTGTGTGTGTGTGTGTGCGCAAGCGTGGGCATCGCTCCTCTCCAGCAACAAAGTAAGGAAGCCATCGCAGCTCTATCAAATGTCAGAGAATCTTAAGTGTGCCTTTTAAGCACAATAGGCGGTGGAAATGTCAACACTTGAAGGGTCTATTACACTTCAAGCCTTTGGTGCTGTTTCTTTTTTTTCTTCTTCTTTCTTTCCGCTTCCTTTATTGATGCTTTCACAGAAAATTTGAAAGAAACAGGCGAGAATATCAACCCATTTATGTCAAGAATAGATGCATCTCAGCTGGCTGAGTGGTTAAGCCCACCATTTGGCATCGCATTGTTAATGGCGGCATACCATGAGCTTTAGTTTGTTGTCTGATATAGCAGTTTCCCTTCCTTTCCGCCGTCTGGATGTTGTTTTCCCTTATTTTTTCCGACGCGCGGCAGCTGCAATATTAAGAAAACAGTCGTCCCTTTGAGTTCAATATCACAAAGTTCATTACATTTAGAGATCCCCCTGGTGCACCGGCAACCACACACACACACACGTGCAGACATAGAGCTAAAACACCCCCCCCCCGCTGTTGTCATGGAGAACACGTTGCGCCTTTGCCTCCGTAAAGAATAATAATGCCTGCAAATCTATTGCAATGCAAGAGTAATAAAAGAACCATTGTGCTGTGCATGTGTGGCGTCCCATTGGGTGTGTGCATGCAAAATACATGTTTCTTTTGTATGTGCATGTGAGTTTATGTGTTTAGCGTGTTTATGGGAGATAACGCAAAGCGCGAGCGCCGCCGTAGCTGAGCAGAGAATAGGGCCTTTTGTTGCCGCGTGAGCTTCTCATTACAGAGTCGGGGTGACCCCCCAGAACCCCCCGCTAGACAGGCCGTCTGCGTGTCACTTCCTGTCTAAGCCTGCCGAGCGATGCCATTGGCAGGCTATTGTTCCTGGGAGAGCGTGATAGGATCAGGGAATGTGTCCTAATGTTTGCAGATTGGCTTGCCGGAGCAACAATTACACTTGGTGAACGCTCCCGACGGGGGGAACTGGAGAGATAAGAGCCTGGGTGTGGAAGAGGGTGGAAAAGGCTCTATATATGTGTGTGTATGCGCGTGTGTGTGCGCACTCACTAAATGCAGCATTGATGATCTTTTATTGTTTTAATAGCTTACCCATGTGCTCCCACTTGCATTGAGAATCCACAATGGAGAAGTGTTTTTTTTTCCAATTTCCTCCTAACTGACGGCCTAAATTGCTTTCTTTGTTTTACAGTTCATTTGTTGCTCATCACATCTTCATACAGAGAAAGTGAATGAAGGAGCATCTCTTATAGGGAGTGTGCCTTTTTGCTGGGGGATTTAAATGGGTTTGACTGATGTCAAAATGTATGTTTCAGATAACAACATACTGCATTGTCTGTTTTACAATCATTAACTCTGCACCCCGCCCCCTTCTGTCTCTCTCACAGTGCCAGAGTGCGGAGGCGTCTACGATGCCAGCGAGGCCGGTTACATCACCTCCCCCGGTTACCCTCTGGAGTACCCGCCTCACCAGAACTGCCACTGGATCATCACGGCGCCGGAGCCCTCGCAGCGCATCGTCCTCAACTTCAACCCGCACTTTGAGATCGAGCGGCTGGACTGCAAGTAAGACGGGGGGGGGGAGGTTGCAAATGGAGTCATGTCACGGTGACGTCTGAAACCAATAATGGTGTATTATTATTCCGGCTGAATGATGATTTGTGTTGACATTTTTCATTAGTACGCTGCAAAAAGCATTTTCATCTCAAACAAGTAATTTCCTACTATTATAATTTACTGCCGGCGGTTTGGCGCGATTCCCAAAGTTGTTGAAACATTTTCCACATTTTGACCACAACAGGTCAATCGCAATGGATATTTTAGCACAGGCTTTCTGCAGAACGCAGGCCATTAAGGCAGGACTGCGGTTTTTTCTTTTTGTGAGAAATAATTATTTATGGAGAGAATGGCGAGCGCATTAGATCCTTTCAGGGCCGGTCCCTTTTCGCATTCACACCATTACACCCAGTCCCTGCCCAGTGCGGCCGCAGACTTTTAGTGTTTGCCTTCTTTTTTTTTTAAAGCCAATTACTGGCTTAAATTCCTTGCTCAAGGGCCCGTCAGTAACCTCAACAAAATGTTTTAGTTTCCACATCTCATTTCGCACAGCGGTGAATACAGATGAGCAAAAAGACCGAATGGAAAGAATGATTCAAAGGCCATGTGCTTCCTCCGCTGGTTAAACTGCTGATGTAATACATTTTTGCCAAAAGATATTTTGGTTTTATTCAGCTTGGAACTATTTTTTTCATGTCGAAGGACCAAACAGGATGAAAGAAAAGGAGCCATGATGTAGTTGTAGTTTGAGGCGGAGAGAGGATAAACAGAAGAAGAAGAAGAGGATGAAGGCCAGCTGTGTGTCTGGATATGACTGCGTTGGTCAGTTTCCTTTCTCAGAGACATGAATAATGTGAATCATATGCTCTTCTATTGTTTTTGACCTCAGAGGAAGAAGTCACGGTCTCCACTGTTTAATCCACTTTTTATACACAACAGAGTCAGGAGAATGTTACGCAACATGTTACTCACCCACTTTGAGACTTTTCGGGGTTTAAAGTGAACACAGATGAGGTTTATCAGTGTAGTCTCTCCAATTATGGCTCTCCTTTCTCTCTTAAATTGAAGAATTAATAATCCCAGATGGGTGTTTTTTTTCGCATTGTTCCCTGACAAAGCACTTCGTCTGGCCTGGAGAAAGCAACTTTCATGATGACATCAATGGTGAAAGGGTTTTTGTAACGATTGTCGAGGCTGGGAAGCGTTTATTTTGATGTGTCGGCTTTGTGTCTCCAGGTTTCTGTCGCTTCTGTCAAGAAAGCAAAAAAAAAGTTGCATAATTATCTCCCTCGCAATATGTTTTTCCTTGGTAATAAAGCCTTTACACCAGCGTCAACACAGTAGCGGTGTGGACTTCCCCGCCGTAGTGGCAGAGGAGAGGAGCGGCTCAGCTGTTGATAAGCAGTGTGTCAAGCAGTTTCTCACAGCCCAAGGCGTGCAGGGCCAGTAGGAGGCCGAGGGAGGAGGAAGAGAAACTGAAATGCCTCCTCTTTTTCTCCACACACGGTTTTATTGGGATGGTTTTTTTACACTTGCCTGGAGGGGCTGAGGCCTTGGCCTGCCCTCTAACACACACTCCCACTCAATCTCCCTCGTATGCATGAGTGTGTGGATGTGTGTCAGCGAGCGTGGGTGGGGAAAAAAAGGCGTCTCCGTGTGAGTAACTCTGCGAGCATGTAAGTGAGTTTTGCAGCTCCGCTTCGCTCTCCCCTCCATCCATCCATCCATCCATCCAGCCTCCTTGCGATGACCCCCGTTTTCAAGGCGGATCACGCCAACATTTATTTATGCATAACCTCTAACACTAATGTGTTTGCCCTTCTGCGTTTCATGGAGGAAGCATTTCCCTTTGGGGGCGCGGGAATAAGTGGAAAAAGCCAAAGTACGGCTCGATATCCCTGCTCTCTCCGTCCTGTGCTATGCTTTTTACCCGGATTGATCCGAGCCCTGTAGCGCTGTTACGGGCTGCTTCCTTTTTTTTTTCTTCTTCTTCTTCTTTTAGCCTGTATGATTAGGCACGGCAGTGTGAGCGAGCAGAGTCAATTTTTGCATGTTTTCACGGATCCTCGGCGAGGTTAGGGCGCGGGGGAGCCAGAGGGCTGCAGAGGTGGAGGGGCCCACCATCTTGGTCAAGGCTGGAAAATGCGCGTGACAGCTGGGATTTAGAGAGACCGGCAGCGCAGAGAAGCAGAGCTGTGTGTTACCTGAAAGACGCAGAGCTGTGTGGTCTGGACTGCTGATTGCAGAAAAGGAAAAACACGATATCATGCTCATGATATCTGGACATATGTTTATACGCTTATATGCACTTAAGCATGCAACCTGCCTGCGTAAGAGTGCTCATGAGCCATCATATCCCCCCTAGGCCCTTATAAAACCCAGAAAAGTGCTTGGTCAGCCCAAGCAAAGGGGTCTGAACCCTGGCTAATATTACTGGCCAGCTGGTGATTTCCCCTCAGCGGGTTCAAACAGTCAGCACAGACGATGTAACGCAGCCAAACCGCGGCTCCACTGCAGCAATCAAATCGGCAGCCCTATGCAGGCGCTCCGTGTCTGAGGTGGCACTTTAATTCAGGATTTCATTTCAGGGGGAGTCCGGCCGCGTGCCAAATAGCTCTTACCTCCAGGTTGCCAGCCGATTGATGTGAACTAAATGTAATAAAGGCTAGATGAAATATCAGGCCCATATCTCTAATGCAATCTGCCATCACCGAGCCCCAGGATGCTACCTGGTGATATACCAGCAGCTGAACCGTTCTCATCTTCCTCCCTCCCTCTCTCTTGATCTATCCTCCCTTTTGTTCTTTCATTCTCTCCTCTAGCCCGAGGACCAAGTGTTTTATTTTTACACACTTGAATTAAACATACAGATGCACACACAGACGCCGTAAAGCTGTAGTCATTCCACAAGATCCATTTCTTCCACCTTTGTGGTTTTTATTTTCTCACTTTTATTTGGTTATTTGTTATCGACTGCCGCCCGAGGTGGCAAGATATAACTTTATACACACAGAGAGCTGCAAATCCCTTTGGCCTGTCACATGCCTGCTCACCAGCACCAACACATAGCAACAACTCTCCTGTGTGTGCGCGCATGATATCACCCTCTTACCAATACCCAAAGGGGGCGCAGAGAGGTGTGGGATCAATGTCTGTATTCCGCTTGTAATGGGAAATCGATAGATGATCAGCAATGGCCGGGGGGCACGGAGAGCGAGAAGGAGGTGAAGAGGAGGTGGAGGAGGGTGATGGTTGAAGATGAAAGGAGAGACAGATGAGTTGCCAGAGGTCACGACTGAAGGGAGTTGTTCAGGTCCGGATTCGTCAATATCTGGCACTTTGCCGGCGTTTAGGACAAGATCATGGTCATCGGCGTCCAGCGGTCATGACTATTACAGGTGTCAGCGCCATAATGATGATATAATAAGTATGATTAAAGGTGAAGGAGGCAAGTTGAAGCAAATATGATTAAAAATATATATAAAATGGTCACTATGTCCTGACAGTAGTACATGAGACAGAAGAGAAAAATCATGTGCCTCTGTGTGCTCCTAATGGCATCTGCAAGATTTCACAGACCGGAGGAAAACAACCAATCAGAGCCAAGCTGGAACCTGCCATCTCTGAGCAGCTGTCAATCACTCCTGAACTCCAATCAAAAGGTCAAACTAGCCAGCGCTGATCAAATATTAATCAATATTGTGTTAAGTTAAAGTCTATTTCTGGCCTCAACTGTTTTCAGAAACATCTTGTAGTGTACTGTTTAGCTGTAAAATGAGAATGTTTGTGACCATGTTGAGACCAGTTGAGGAAATACCAAGCACCGCACCCACGCTGGAGCAAACGTTCTAATTTTACAGCTAAACAGTACATTACAATATGTTTCGGAACACATTTGAGGCCAGAAATAGGCATTACAGTAACAGAATATTGATTCATATTTGATCAGCCCTTTTGTTCAGAGTTCGCGAGTGATTGACAGAATGATCAGCCAATAGGAACGCTCTCTCTCTGAAATGACCTGTGACTGGCCAAAGTCTCCCGTCACAAGTTCGATTTTCTAAAGCCTGAAAACAGAGCCATGAGGAGGTGCAGAAGTCTCTCTCAGAACACTTGAATTACAATATGCTGAAAGGTTATTATGGGATTTTTGCCCAATGATGCAAAAAATATACTGCCTACTGCCGCTTTAAATATTAGAAAAAAAACAGTATTATCAACCAGCTTCGTGTGAAGCTCTACAGTCCAAATACATTTACGCAAAGTGGACTGGAGGGTCTGAATGTCTGGATGAATAGCAACAATCATCGCAAATATATGTTGATGGATTTAAAATGCATCCAGCGGGGGCGGCGGGGTCACGGCTTCAGCTCAGACAGCAGTTACAGTCTGATGTTTCAGATCGATGCTGCACTAGAAGGTCCGAGGGCCGAGCCCAGACGGCCTGTGGTCAGCGGTTTGGCCTCAGTCATGTGTAAGTATGAGTCTGTGACGGACAGCGGGAGAGGGGAGGTGAGGCGGGAGGAGACGAGGAAGAGGAGGAGGAATGCTGTTTGTTTTTGGGGCTAGATTGAAGATGGCAGGCCCCGCGGATCTGCAGGGATTTCGCTCGCAGCATCTAGTTAATATTTCAGAGGCACTTATGGTTTATTAGAGTCCCCATCGAGGGCGGGAGGAGTGGGTGATGGTGTGTGAGCGTACGTAGATGTGTGTGTCTACTGTACACCCTCCGCCTCACTTAATTTCTGCTTCTGTACATCACCGAGAGGGAGAAGAAAGAAGCGACAGACGTTTCTTTCTTCATTGTTTACCCGATCGGGAGGCTCCGAGGAGTGGAAAACAGGGGGGGGGAGAAAAAAAACACAAACACAATGGAGCGAGAGAGGGAAAATCATTTCAACCGGAGGCCTCAAGTGTCTGAGCGCCGCCAAGTTTGGTTCGCCGAAACAGCTGTTGCTCTTTTATAGGCGTGAACAGAATAAACGAGACGAACCGTGACGCGCACACAGCAGATTACGTGTTAATCTTTTGTGTAATGTGTGTAATGCTTTATGTATTTTATGTAGATGGAGCGAAATGAAACACAAGCTTTTTGCACAGGTAAATGAGAACTCCTTTGATGCTTTCACATGATGAAAAAGATGCACAGATAGCAACCAGACTTATAAATATACATGCGACGTGTATGTACTGCTGGTTCTCTGTGGCGAGGTGCCGATGCCTGCAGGGGACGTCCCTAGTCCTCGACAAACAGCAAAGGTGTGAAAGGCAATTAGTTGTTTTGGCGGAGTGATATATGAGAGCAGAGGAAGAGGAGGCATGCCTGGACTGGTGCAGGATTACTGGCCCTTAAGGGTTTTTAGTTTCCTTAACCCTTCTCCCTCTGCTCCAGCTATTCTCTACGGGCGCCATGAGGAAGAGGGGTTGTGAAACTGGTGCCCCGTAATGGCTCCCTAAACACAGGCCTGGGTCAGACAGACCCAGACAGAGCGCCAGACAGACAGACAGAGAGCTGGGAATGGGGGGGATGGATGGTGTCAGACATGGGCGGGGTTTCGGATCATAAAAAACTAATGGAATCTGGGGCTGCGTGAACATGCGTGTGAGAGGTATGCGACGCTAATGTGTCTTCACGTGTGCGCGAGTGATTTATGTATGTGTGTCGTGGAATGCGTGCGTTTCGAGAGAGACAGACAGACTCTCACACGTCAGGCCCTCATGCATGTATTCATCAGAGCCTGGGGAGAGGCTGAGCGAACAGGTCAATAATCACATCTGAGGAACACTCACTCACTGACGCTAATCCACGACAGGAGAGAGCGAGACAGAGAGAGGGAAGGATAGAGGCCCACTCCAGAATCAATTAAAACCTAATTAGGCTCTCAGCTCTTTTATCCTCGGCGTTGGCGATACTTGCTGAGTGTGTGTGCGCGCACGCCCCGTGTTTGTCCACATCTGTACGCGTTCCGCCCATGAGTGTGTTTGTTGGCACGGTGTGTGTTTTCCCCGAGCATGTGTCAGTTACAGCCCTAAGCAGGCGTGCTTAGGGATAGCCGCGGTGGCTCTTACAGGCTCACCGTGGGAGCTCGCAGCTAAAGCCGCCGCGATCGCCTCTGTAATGCAGGATTACAACCAAGACATGTATAAGTGAGTTGGACTTCTGTGCTCTTCAGGCCTACTTTGGTGCAGATTTGCCTCAGCCTCAACCGCCACATACTTAAACACCGCTAACACTTGAACTCCTTTACAATAAGACGGCAACAAATATGTAGAGGAATGACATCTGTCTTTGAATAATTCACGTGTGTTCTTCCATGCTGGTGCGCAGATATAATGCGAATTGGTGAAAGAGCACTCCAGCGATTTTAGTATTGCACTTCCATACAGTTGAGGGCCTCGAGGGAGAAAGAACAGGCAGCATCGCCGCAGCAGAGGCGGATAGATCCGGACCTTTAGTCAAAAACGATGGATAAAACAATAGAGTGCTGCAGGAATGAGTCCTAAAACCCGGAAATGAGTTCGCATTTTAGCACTTTCAGTTCCCTGATCTGGTGGTTAGTGTTTTTTTTTTTTAGTTTGATGCCTGGAATAAGGTCTGTGGTCTCGTGCAAAAGTGGTGTAGTTCGTTTATAGCCTGACGTTAGCTTTTTTACTTCTGGCGATTGCTTCAAAAATCATAAAAGTGGTGTTCATTTGTGGAAATTATCTTGCTGAACAAAACGTGTAAGTGTCACAAACGTTTGTTTGGCACAGAGCTTATTTTCTGCAATAATCCAAAATCCAATGGGAAAAATCCCATTGGGTTTTTGTCGAGGGCGATGCTAACTTCCTGGTTGGCCTACAAAAATACCCTGCAGCACTCAATTCCCATAATCCAACTGGAAACCACCTTTCATTAGACCCCTCCATCCCTGATTTCACCCTCATCACACCCACCACTACCAAACTGATATAAATGTCAGAAAACATATTTCTGATGCCAAAACATGCCAGAACATTTCATACTTTTTTAGTTCCACGGTGGTGACGATGTTGTGGTGACATTACAGGTTCATTGCAGCGTTTTCACAGCCAGATCCTCACCTGTACATATGCCACTCTGACCCACATTAATGTGGTTGGGATTATCCCCCCATCAGCAGTCTTAGCTTGAATGCTCTGTGTAGGAATCAGAACACTGCAAGAAGGAGATAGCCAAAAAAGCGGCTTACCGACTCTACTTAATCCACGCTTTATTCCAAGTCGCCGTACAAAAGCAGTCTTAGATGCCATAAAGGAACACAGCCTAGTGCTGATTGGTGCCTCTCGGCTTTACTGGAGACTTTTCAGTTTGAGGAAGTAGTGAGAACAAAAAAAAATGTTTCCTGTTTAAAAAGTGGCTGCGGAGACGTCGGTGATGCTTCTTCGGCATCAAAGCGCCCATCACAGTAATTAGCGAGACAACAGCGGCCCTGTTGTCTTTTTGACGGCTTCGTCATGTGAACTAATTGAGACGAGTGTGTGTGATGGGAGGGCGAGCTCGGTGTAGCTGCAGGCTCCTGTGGCGATGCAGTTAGTTACGCAGGAAATCACAATATGGGGGGGTGAAGAGACATTTGATAGCACTGTAGAGAGAGAGAGAGAAGCAGGGATGGATATTATGGAGACCAAAAATTACAAGGAAATGTTTCACGGTTACGCAACTTGAAATACAATAACATGCATATTTAGGCAAAAATGTAAACACATGCTTACAAAAAGAGGTAGAAAAGTGAAGTTTACTTCTAGTATGATTGCCCGTTTGGCAAGTGGAATGCAGTTAAAACAGTACTTAAGCACTCAGATGGCAACAAACAGAAATTAAGGAGTTTTCCACACCTTCCAATATTGTCACAACCCCAAATTATTACCTTTTAAAAAAGCCGGCGGTCCTCCTGTCAGCTGGCAAGCATGGGCTGCTCCTTGCTTAATCATATCAACAGAGCTACGGTATCAATTATTGGAGGTAATGCACACTGTGTTTTATAGCAAATGACAGTTTGCATTGTGCAGCACTCGCCTGCCTGAGGCCTCGGGATGTTGTCGAGTAAATAGTGACATTGAAACTTTCTCTAGAAACAGCATGGTGGAGCACTTGCAGGGCTCTAGTAGCTATTTAAACATACTGATAGGGATGTTTATTCTTAAAGCTGCAGTGGGTAGAATTGGAGCAAATATGATTTTATAAAACGGTCACTATATTCTATGTGCATGAGACAGGTAATCTGAAAAAAAAATCATGTGCCTCTGTGTCCCCTGGTGCTCCTAATGGCATCTGCAAGATTTAACAGACCGGAGGAAAACAACCAATCAGAGCCAAACTGGAGCCTTGCCGTCTCTGAGCAGCTGTCAATCACTCACAAACTCCGATCAAACGGTCAAACTAGGCAGCTCTGATCAAATATGAATCAATATTATGTTACGTTAATGCCTATTTCTCACCTCAAATGTTTCAGAAACATCTTGTAGTGTACTGTTTAACTGTAAAATGAACAAAATGAATTAACAGCCAATAGGAACGCTCTCTCTGAAATGACCTGTGATTGGTCAAAGTCTCCCGTAGATGTTTTACAGCCTGAAAACAGAGCCGTGAGGAGGTGCAGAAGTCTAGTTTTCGCTCAGAACACTTGAATTACAATATGCTAAAAGGTTATTATTGAATTTTAGCCAAATGATGCCAAAAATATTCTGCCTACTGCCCCTTTAATCTCTCCTTTCCCTCTTATTCTGTATTTATATAGGTATATAAACCTATATTTGACCCGACAGCCGTGTCATGTTATGCATACTCTGTGTGTGACGGTGCTGCTGCATGTTTCTAATAATGTTAGAGGGATGACACACGGGGCTATGAGCTAATTCTGGATCAGCCAGGTGGGCTCTTTCTCTCCCATAAACACACACTGACCTGACAGTTAAGAATTTGCTTTCATCGTTCGGGGTCAGTCGGCTAGTCAAAGGTTATAATGAGCTGAGAGCTCAAGCATGTGGAAGCAATTCACATTTATCTATGCTAATTCTTCTTGGCCAACGCCGTCACCTTTCCTCCCTCTAAGCCCTCGCCTCTTTACTTTTTCATGACTGTCTATTTTTACGCTTCCTTATTAATGAATCCATCCAGCCGTCTGTTTGCCTGCATCTTCGCCCTCAGAATACGTTCTGTTTGAATCGCAGCCCTCCCTCCGTCTTCTTTCCTGTGATCCAACATTCAGTGATTTGGGGGATTGCTCACCCCAAGCTGATGTAAAAGGGATCTGAGCCCGTTGTCCCGAGCAACAATGGGTTGTAAGAGCTAAATTTATTGAATGCAGCTGAGGGGAGAGAGCACAAGTAAGGTGGAGGAGCTTTGACTGAGAGCCAGGTCTGTGGCAGATATATTTACTTGTGTCTTAATGTTGTGTTCCTGAATGCTTCGCTTGGACACTGTGTATTCTGTCCTGAGGCTGAACTCTGATGGGAACACCTGTCTGGTTTTTATTAGCTTAGCTTGTTGCATAACCCCATAACTATCTATCTATGTTTATCTCCCCTATGCTCTGCCGCTCTCCTTTTATCTCTTCACCTCTCTTAATTCCTTCCTGCTGCATTAATAAGCTGAAGATTGTTTTCTGCGGGGAAACATTTCTTTTAAAGCAACAGGAAATAACCCTCTTTCTTTGTTATTTCTTCAGGTATGACTTCATCGAGATCCGCGACGGGACTTCGGAGAATGCCGACGTTCTGGGTCGACACTGCAGCAACATCGCCCCGGCGCCAATCATCTCATCCGGAGCCTCCCTCCAGATCCGATTTGTATCGGACTATGCCCACCAGGGGGCGGGCTTCTCTCTGCGCTACGAGATCTTCAAGACAGGTGAGGGACCTGAAACACAATTGGCAGTTTAGAAGAAGAGAGATGGGTGTGATTGGTTGGTCAAAGTTCAGTTTATAATGCTTACCAGCTTTGTAATTTGATCAAAAGTGCAACATACTTTATTGTATAGTCACACCCACAATATCATTATTGATATATTAATTGTTATTTTATAGTATTTAGTTTAAAATTCCATTTTAAATTTGCACAACTGAATGACTGACATTTACTTAAAGGTGCAGTATGTAGGATTTGGCGGCATCTAGCGTTGAGGTTGCAGATTGCAACCAACTGAAACGTCTTCTTCGAAATGCTAAACACTGTACACCTTTACAAGTGACATTTACTTAATACAATACAGTAATCTGTTTATATCTTCTCTATATTAACATGTCCGGAAACAATTGCAGCTGAATTCACCCTTTTTGGTCAAATATTTCAATAATTTACACAAAAATAAGATTTAAAGGGCAAGTGTGTAGCATGTAGGGGGATCTATTGACAGGAAGTGGAATATAATATTAATAATTATGTTTTCTTTAGTGAAAAATCACCTGAAAATAAGAATCGTTCGTGTTTTCGTTAGGTTAGAATGAGCCGTTTATATCTACATAGGGAGCGGGTTCTCTTCATGGAGTCCGCCATGTTGCTCCGTCATGTTTCTACAGTAGTCCAGAACGGACAAACCAAACACTGGCACGAGAGAGCCATTTGTGTTTTCTTGTTTTCGTCCTATGAGAGAAGTTTCAGTTGGTTGCAATCTGCAACCACAGCACTAGATGCTACCAAATCCTCCACACTGCACCTTTAAAGCTAAATATTAAGCTAGCTAGAAATGTAGATGCTGATCTTTTACGCTTTGATTTATTATAATCTTGTTTCAGTTTTACATTATGCTGATGTGCGGTTTGGAATACAAAGCATAGCAGCGGCTTCATGTTTGATTCATGTCGCTTATTTTTACAACGCGGGCGTAATCTCGCTAAAAGTGCTACAGCTACTCTGTGTCTGTCACCACAGTTGGCCAGGCTCCACTGCTCATAGCATATCATTTATCTAAATGTATTCAAAGACCTCTGTGGGAAACGCAACTTTTTCCACACTCTGAACCAAACGCTCTGCTTTAATACTTAAGTTAATGATTTTGTCTTTGCCCCGTGTTAATGGCCCGAAACCTGTGATCATTCACCCCAACTCTCTTACAACAATTTACATCAGCAGAGGCAGCCGTGCATATAAACAAAAGTTAAAGAGAGAGGAGGAGAAAAGTACTTTCAAGCCCCCTGAAAGCATGTGAGGAATGCTTGCTTAATTGGAGCGGGATCCGCTTCCTCTGGGAAGATGAAGAGGGGGGGGTTGTTGTAGGAGGTGGCGGTGGGATGATGGAGAGAGCTTCAAGGCAACTTGAAGTTGGACTTAAAGGTTAAAGGTTTATGGGTAGAGGCGGCGGCGAGGAGATTGATGGGGATGAGTGTGTGCGTGTGCCGAAATGGAATTTTCTCGAGGTCGCAGAAGTGCGCGAGGTGGAGCACACACTGCAGGTGAGATTGTAGTGGGAAGTGTATTTGTTTTGGCGGAGGTGGAGGTGGTGAGGTGTGTGTAGTAGAAGGAGAGGTGAAGTGGTCAGGCGGCCTTGAGGCAGCTGAAAGATTTATGTCAAAGAGCCAGCTGATTGGCGCCGCCATTCATTTAAATTCTGACTTTTAGCACTCTAAATGTACTATTTTGACTGAAAAACAAAAAAATAGAAGTGTTTCTATTAAAAAGCCATTGAAGAAAAGTCAGGGGTTTATGGAGCACAAATAAATGAGCATTCATCCCTACAGAGAGCCGTGAGTTATCACCTCCTACCTTTGAAAAATATCTCCGGTTTTGTGTCAAACGAATGTGACCCACATTTGACGTTCAAGCTCCGTTACCAAGGCCACCAGCTCGAACCCCGACAATGTAATAGTGTAGATTGCATCTGTATCACACACATACACATACACACAGATGGATTGAAGGCTGCTGGATGGGGGATGCGGTTGCCATGGCTTTAACAAGATCCTGGTATAAATTCAGGGGGCATAAGAGATTGTGTCACCGTGTGAGCACATGTAGGTGTCTGCTCGCTGCATGTGTGGGTGGTTCCACTCTGCTTGTTGTGTGAGATTCTGTCTGTCTGTATGTATGCGGAGGCGGGAGGATAGATGTTTTTGTGAGAGAGAGAGAGAGAGAGAGTGGGGAAATGATTGGGGTGAAGGGAGATATAGGCCGTCAAAAGCAGGAGTGAGTCAGAGAGTGAAAATGTATTCAGGATGCGTGATTGAGGCCATGTGTTAATTACGGCGTCTCCAGCGCCTGCACGCTCTTCTCATCACGGCTGTTTGTCTTACCGTGGCAGGCCCGGGCCACGAGGTTTCCACTAAACACAGCTCACAACTTCTGACGGGAACGCGGCGATCCCGGCGGAGATGTGTTTATTTACCGGAGTGGAAGTAATTGCGCCGCCATTACTTTTACCCTCGTTAATGGATTTTAGTTGCATTTTTCTGTGTACCTGTAATTACTGAGCAGCTTCGGAAGACTTTTTACTGACGTATGATTTGATGTATTTTGTCATTATGCAAGCTGCGAAAGTGTGAGGAAAATCCTAGATTGCACTGGAGCACAATATTTGTGTGTGTACCGTGTGTTTGTCTATGAGTGTTTATGGGGGCGTATGTGTTTTTAAAGGGTGCGTCCTTGCAGAGATCGAAATCTCAGCACGCAGCTGGGGAGATGTGTGTTCAGCTTCCTTCCCATATTAAACAGCTTACGGGCCAGGCTGACCCCGCCACACTGTGTCTAGATGTCAGACAGTGTGTGTCTGCTTTTGGCTGTGTGTGTGTTTGTGAGTGTGAGTCGCACATCTTGGCCCGTTTTCCGTACTATGAACTAATGACACCGCGGCTTGTTTTTGTTTTGTTCATTCAACCCTATTACATAAGCGGTGACTGTAACAACTCTAGGGGGTTTTCGAGCTGGACAAGCAATCTGTTTGTGTCAACGCGTGTGTGTGTGTGTATGTGTGTGTGTGTGTTTTGGTGTGTGTAATGGGGTACAGTGCCGCAAAAGCTAATTATTTCCAGCAAGGAGGAGCAGGAGTCGACCTTTGACTCTACATCCATCCTGATACCCCTCCACCCTCCAGTACACCTCCCGAGGGGAGCGTCTGCCCCAAAACAACATCCATCCACCTTACACACACACACACACACACACACATTCAGTACACGTATGCCTTAATCCCGCCGTACAGTGAAAGTGCACGCCTCCCCTCCTCCCCATTATTGTTGTGGCCTACTTTGCTCCTACTCATGCGTGCTTAACCCTTTATTCAGCCCCGACTACCACCCCCCCTACACACCCCACCCACCCCTCATACACTTTCACTTACAGTCATGTGCTGCTGACGCTGTTACCACGGCTACAGCGGGAAGACTTGCCAGTCAAGCCCCCTTTTTTTCCCTAGTTCCCCCCAAAGCCCACCACTAGCGCGGCGGGGGCAGATAACGTCGCAGCCAATCCCGAGTTAAGACGGCGGGGCCCGGGAGCACCCCAGGGCGTTGGGTCCCCTCCGTGACCGCTGCGGTGGCATCTGTGGGGTCGCGGCGGGGAGCGCGCGCGGCCTTAGGCGGGACCCCCGACCAAGTGCCAGTCACAACATTGGCGCTGTGTGCGTTTCTGCTGCCATCGCATAGATTCGAATGCCAACCGTTGTTACTATATGTGGTGTTTATTCATGCCAACGCTGAAATCAAGTCATTAACTAGCAAAGGTAAATTAAATTCATGAATAAATAAATTGGATGAGCGCAAAGAGTGTTTAAAACTGATCAGTGATGAAATGATAAGACACGATGAGCAAATGCCGTGAATGAGGAAATTAAATGTCTTTGATCACAAACAGCGGGAGGCTTTTTGCTTTTTTTAGAGATTAAAACAACTCGATGGTGGCGTTCCATTCCTCAACACATAACAGAGGCATCAGCGTGATGCGTGACTTACAAGGAGCATTCCTTTCTATATAAAGCTGCACCAGACTGATGTCTCTCTGGGTCCATAAAAGTGTCGAGCCGTGGCGCGCCGACAACACTGTTTTCTTTTCCTGGGTCTTCTTCTTGTTCGCGGTGTTGTTGTTGTTATTGTGGATTTTCCATCCCAACCCCACGCCCCTTCACATTCACGCACACACACCCCTCCCCAGATGCCTCGGGAGAGATTTTTTCTTCAATGAAATGTGGAAGTGCGCTCCAGCAGGGTTACATGAGAGACCTGTGTGTGTCTGTGCAGCAGATGCATGTCAGACGGAGACAGGCAGGTAGAGAGCGGAGGAGGGGCGAGACGGTTTTTGATGTGCCGCGCGCCGAGGTGAGCCCTCAGCGAGAGTTGCGTGCCGAGGACAGGACGAGCGAGGCGACGGCAGACGAGTTAAAAGAGTGAATGAACACAGACTCGGCTTGTCGCTGCTGAGAAGACAGGGAAACGAAGGAGAGGAAGAGAGGAGGAGGAGGGAGGGAGTGAGGGGGTTGCCCTGACACAACATGTGGAGCTGCTACTACATCAGGCACTCATGTGCGAGAGTCGAGTGCTTTCTACCCAGCAACTCGCCCTCTCGCCCCCCTGCGTCACGCTCGCACTCACACCATGACCTCCCCCTTCTTTGCCAGCACACAGCTCTCGCCAAATGGCAGCTCACGGTGCGACGCAAACACCAACTGGGGCCGCGCATAAGGCGAGCATGTGCGAGCGTGTGTGTGTGTAAGACATGGGCCGAGGGTTGACGGAGGGAGGCAGTAACGGGGACTTGTTTTTGGCGTGCTCATATACTGTGAACTAATGAGAAGGTACTCATGCATACCCAAATATATGAGCACATGCACGCACACAGCGTTGGCACGTGGCTGCGCGTGAGTGTGTGCGAAAGTGACTATTCCGTGTGTGTGTAAAACACACACAAGAGTGGTGTGTTTGGAGGCGATGGAGTCAAGCTGTGCTCAGATTGAAGTTTTTCGGCAGCAGGGCTCCAGACTGCTGCACCGTGACCCAGTAAGGAAACAAGGCCAGTGTGTTACTGGGTCTCACGCTCGCTGTGAAGCCATCACACACACCTTCAGCACTCACGCAGGGAGACAAACACGCCAGCAGCAAAAAGATACACATGTGAGGAGCTTAATAAAAAGGCATGCACAACAAAAAAAAGACATGGCATATGGGCTCATGCATACTGCATTTACTGTAAGCACGTTACAATCACATGCATTTTAATGGATTCATAGCATTCATGTTCAGTAACTGTAGACACAAAAACACACAGAGAGGTGAGGTCGACGGGATCGGGAGATATTGCCAGTAGCTTGCTGCAAATTGCCGTCGTATTTCAACATGCCTGGTTTTCTGTGTGTGTGTGTGTGTGTGTGTGTAGGTGTTCTTGTACAGCTACCTTTGTGAGGACCAATTTGAGTTTTAGACCTACAGAGTGAGGACATTTTTGGAAAGTGCGGATAGACCTTCAGAGGCCTGTTTGACGGTTGGATTTAAGGTCCAGATAAGAATTAGGTTTAGGTTAGGGGCTAGGGAATGCATTATGTCAATGAGTGTCCTCGCAAAGATAGAAGTACACGGCTGCGTGCGTGCGTGTGCGTGTGTGTGTAGGCAGCCAGGCTCCCAGCATGAAGGCAGATGATCCACGGTTGTGTTTTGATGTGTGTGTGGGAGTCAAAAAACACAAGAGGTCGAGTGCCGCTTTTAACATGCGTGGGACGATCGCGTACGTTCGTGTCAACATGTTCGATCGGCTGACTGGTACATACATTGTAGAGGCATTAATGCACACATGAGTCAAGGAAAACATGTGAGACAGTTTGGCATTGAAATAGGGAAAAAACAGACAAGAGGAAGCTGCTAGAGAAGAGAAAAACAAGGCGTGAGAGAGAGATACTGTACAGACGGTGCTGATTGGGGTCAGTTCTCTGCCATTAACTGAGTGTAGACGGGGGGGAGGGCCGGAGCAGCCAGCCGACCCCTCAGCTTTTACAGGGCTGCATGATAATAAGGACTGGTGCCTTGGAGGAATGCTGCAGACGCCGTTCGTGGAATGTCTGCGCTCCCTAAACGCTGCTTTTCCGACTGTGTATCTGCTTATCAAACGCAGCCTGGCACTTCAGCTGCTGGATGCAACAACACTCTCCCAGGTTTGAAATCCACCAGAAAGCTTCTCCCCCGAGTCTCTTCAACCTGGCCCTCCCTATCTGCCTGAACGGTGGGAAAATACAACCAGAGCAGACTCTTTTCCTTATGCTCGTTAGACGCTCGCCAGTTGTGAGCGTCTTGGGAAAGTAATGAAATGTGTCTTCTATTAGATGTAATTGAGAAGTTGGGAAAAACCAGCGTCCACTGCGAGTGCATTTTATAAATAGCCACAAGAAGAGCGGTGATTTAAGTGGCATCGGTTGGCATTTGTGACATGTGCAGTTAGACGGAGAGCTAATGAAAATGCTGTCTCTTAGCAACATTACCGCACGGAGATACTCGCCTTCCTGGCAAGTGTAAAAATAGAGACGCAGAAAGACGGACTGTTTATAGCCGACATGTAAAGATAGAAAGCAAATGGACAGGGTTTGTGAATGAGACTGTGTATGTGTGTGCTGGACCGTCAGCTCTCTCTCCCACCCTCATTGATGTGCCGGTCCATAAACACTCGGCCGTGACTCAGGCTCCCTAGCGGGGCCGTGGAGCAGTGGCTGATGGGTAGATGATCTGAGCCACACAGCTGCCGCAGCTCAAGGTGAGCCGCCCCGGGCGCATAAATCTGCATGGGTAATGAGGAGCCGCCGCAAAGGGCCCACTTAGAGCCATTACACAACGTTTGTGGAGAGTGTGTGTGTGTGTGTGTGTCTGAGAGAGTGTTAGAAAATGTTTTGAATATAGAGCAGGGGTCAGTCTACTCGCCGCTTTAGCCTCGCATGTTTCGTTCAGTTATGTAACGTATAAGGATGGGGTCGCAATGAAGCCATCAGACATAATGTAACTTCTTTTCTGAATCACATCTTTATTGTTTTTGAACACAGAAGTGGTTGTGTGTCAAATATGGTGGCGCGCCGCTACGTTAAATACTCGAGCGTTCACCCGCTGTGTATTTTCTCCTCCATCGGTGATCATAAATTGTGTGTTTGTGCGCCACAGCTACTGTATATTCCGGCGTGCTGTCAGTGATGAACGACTCTCCGAAACACCCTCTGCAAGTCAGATGAGATCTCCGAGCGTGATCGATCGCTCGCCGCCTGCGTCTCCTCCTAATACGACCGATTGCTTATTCCTCTCTAAATAATCCTCTTATCCTCGGCAACAGGGTCGGAATTCTGCTTCCGCAACTTCACCAGCTCCTCCGGCATGATCGAGTCCCCGGGCTTCCCGGATAAGTACCCGCACAACCTGGAGTGCTCCTACATGATCATCGCCCCGCCGCACATGGACATCACGCTCACGTTCCTGACCTTTGACCTGGAGAACGACCCCCTGCTGGTGGGAGAGGGCGACTGCAAGTACGACTGGCTGGACGTGTGGGACGGGCTGCCACAAGGTGAGAGCACACCGCATACCGACTCAAAACACACACTCGTTGTTAAGGTGCATGGAAACACACACATCACATCCACATTCAGAACCCACACAGACTCACGCAATCCCCCACATTCCCACACAGATAATTTGCATAGCAGTCTCCACTTTCCTGAGCAGCCGTCGCCCTCTTTGATGTATTCAGCCTCACCGTGCATTCCTCCACATTACATAGAGGAAACATTATTTCACACGGGGAGCCGAAAGTGCCTCGACACCCCTAAGGAGCAGCCCTTTCCCATGCCCCTCTTCCCTCTCCATAATAACACCCTTCATCACCCCCTTCCTATCCACCCTGTCCTCCCTCCTTATCACCTAGCGCTTCCTTCCTCCCTCGGGCGAGCGAGAGTGATGGCCGCGATGCGTATCTGTTTTGTATCCAATAGGAGGTGGCGAGCGCTGCGAAAGTGGCCGAGATCAGGAAGTGGCGAGGAAAAAACATTTGAGGATAATATCAAGGGCTTTGATAGTGACCGCCATAGGGTGATGTTAGTTGCTGTAGAGCTGATGAAAAGCGCATTAGCAGCGGTGAGCGGTTTATTCCCACCTCTCCTCTTCTTTTCCCAATTCTTTTTTTTTTGAAATATGAAGCAGAGAGCTGAGGATTTGCTCTAATTATTCTATTTTCAGTTGCTAAAAAGGGATCCAAGTGGATTTAAAATTCCAATTATAGCCTTGAATTTGGGGAGCTTTGATGGCTGAAAACAATTTATACCATTCAAAGTTGAGAATTAGGAGGAAATTAAAGTGTAACCCAGTTCCAGTGAGCCGAGTCCTCGGGCATGAAAGGGGGACAAGACGGACGGGCGAAGAATTTGGCGTCTGGTGAGGGAGCTACCCTTGAGACTGTTGTAATCCTCGCTGCTGTGTGTGTGTATGTGTGTGTGCAGCTGATCCCAGTGCAGCTTGCGTTAAGGCAGGGATTCCAGTCCCCCTGCTGGGCCCTGGCTGAGACACACATGGCAGATGGAGGGATGGACAGGAGAGGAATGATGGGAGGAAGCATGCTGCGACTCATTAGACAACACTTACTGAAGCAGCGTGCCCACTGGAAACCTGTCCTTGCAGTGCTGGGCTCATTTTCCTATTTTATTTTGAAAGGACAGCAAATGCAAACAGATACTACTCGGTTTTTCAAAATAAAAGCACAAACTTTTCCAGTTTGGGCGTTTTATCACCCTGAAAACGACTTAAAAATGAAACTAGACCAAAAAAACAACATAAAACATGTTTACATCAATGTGATTCGTGTGTGTGTGTGTGTGTGTGTATGTGCAGTGGCTCCTCTGATCGGCCGGTACTGCGGGACAAAGATCCCCCCAGAGATCCAGTCGTCCTCCGGCCTGCTGTCCCTCTCCTTCCACACCGACATGGCCGTGGCCAAAGACGGCTTCTCCGCCCGCTACAACATGACGCACAAAGAAGTCAGCGACTGTGAGTGCGAGATAACTTTTACCGAGTGTGTGTGCTGTGTCGGTTTGTTTACCTGTGTTTTGTTTTTTTTTTATCACCACCTCTATTTCCTCTCTTTCAACCGCCTCTTCTCTGCTGACACTCATCTTTCTTTCTTCATCTTTCACTCCTCTTACCCTCTCGATCTTTTCAGCTCTGCCTACTTTAATGCTATTTAAATCTCCCTCACCCCTCTCAGTCTGTTTTGCTCTCTCCTAAGAGAGCATGATTTCTCAGAAAATCTTCTTTTAGAATATAAATTAACTTCACCTCAATTTGCCTCCGCTCACCTGTTGGGCCGCTTTCTGTCTCCCTTTGCCCTTTCTCTGTCTGGATTTACCTTTCCGTCTCCATCTCCGAGCTCTATAATGTGCTGCTTAGATCTTCCCTGTCAGTCTCTTTAAAAAATGTTCTTGCATCTGTCATCCATTCTATTCAACTTCCCTTCCTTCCTTTTTTTTTTTTTTTTTTCCTTACAGCTTATTTTCCGTCTCCACTGTAGAGCCACGTCAACAAATATTAACGCTCTGCTTTCTCCATCCTCCCCTCTCTTTCTCCCCCTCCGCCAGCGTTCCACTGCAGCATGGCGCTCGGCATGGAGTCGGGGAAGATCAGCGACGATCAGATCACCGCCTCGACGACCTTCTACGACAACCGCTGGTTGCCGCGGCAGGCCCGCCTCAACAACGACGACAACGCCTGGACGCCTTCGGAGGACAGCAACAAGGAGTTCATACAGGTCCGGTTTTAAACGTGATGCGACCATAAAGACCACACAAATCTGAGCGTTACTTTCACTTGCTGGGGACAATAAATGTAGAGTGTCTCAGTGATACTAGAGGAGAAGCATCTCGTATACAGTGAGGACACACACACACACACACACACGCTGAAAAAGAAATAGAGGAACTGCGAAGTGATGATAAGGAAGTGCTTCTGCGCTCTCAATCTTTCCTGTCTCAAACACACGGCGGCCCCGCGCGCGTGCACGCACACGTGGACACACACAAGAGCGGGGCGAGAACGCGGCGTGATTGATGAAGGCGCTCTTCGGGAATGCATCCGAACACCACGCCATTGATCTTTGCCTCCAGCCTTCCTCCCCTTTACACACGACAATGCAACGCTACACACACACACACATAGCACCTAAGCTCCCGCAGCAGTAGGCCACAGTCGGCGTCCATCTCCTGCTGTCTGTGTGACAGATAGACAGACGCAGCAGCTTTTATCTACATCAGCGCCATAAAATCCCTACAGCCGCTCCATTACTCTGTTTTATTCTAATCTATTTTAAATTTCCTCTTTGCTCCCTTTTTTTTTCCAGGTCGACCTCCACTTCCTGAAGGTTCTGACGGGCATCGCCACACAGGGGGCCGTTTCCAAGGAGACGCAGAAGTCCTACTACGTCACCACCTTCAAGCTGGAGGTCAGCACCAATGGGGAGGACTGGATGGTCTACCGGCACGGCAAGAACCACAAGGTAGGAACTAGTAGAAGGACGTGAACTTGTACTTACAAGCTCCTCTCTCTAAACTTTACGCTGCCAACAACAGAGGCTGTTGTGTGCGCGGCGTCCGAGAGCCATGTCGCCAAATGGAACATTCCTGAAGGAGTAGTAGGACAGTTTATGAACCTGAGTCATGACCCCAGTCATGAGGTAGAGAAAGAGGGGATGGGAGGGAGGAAGCGATAGAGATAGAGAGAGGAGGGCAAGCTGACAAACAAGAACAATGGAGTCCTCTATGTGCCCTTATCTGGGCTGGCTATTCATCATCTCTCTCTCTCTCTCTCTCACACCAACGTGCAAACACACACACTCATAAACACACACGCCCGGGGTTGTGGAGTCAGACCAGGTGTGGACGGACTGAGCAAGTTTTAAGAGTTTCACAGCAGGGGGGTGTTTTAAATCAAAAGTGCAGCGCTATTTGGTAACTAAAGAGGGAATGACAGGTACGAATATACATTAATAGCAGCTGGCACTCATGCCAACAAATAAATAATATATAATCTATGTATATCAACAACAAGGCTTCCCAATCACTGCCAGCAAACCACGCTGAAAGCTCACTGTCACGCCAAGCACTTGCAATGAATGAGTGAATAGTGTGTGATGTAGTCAAGCTGCACTTAGTAATCAAGTATTTACAGTGTCTAGAGTCTCTAATCTCAGGATACATGCAAGATAGTTTTGAGATATGAGCCCTATGCACCACTTTAAACTGAATTAAGCAGTGACAAGAGCACTGGGGTGCCTGTATATGAATGTATGCAGTGCGGGTTGTTGTTGCGGTAAGCCCGTCTCCAGGGGATTTGAACTCCGTCCCTCACATCTGGGTTAAGGTCACTGTGGATTTCAAGCAGAAAAATAGAGAGTGGCAAATGGTGGTGGTGGTGATGGGGGAATATGTATGAAGGGTTAATCCACAATCACACACCCACGCAGACCGGGGGGGCCCCCTTCTGTGCTACGCCAGTGATTGGTTTGGGTGTGACCGGTGGGGGGTATTCGAAGCGGAGATTATTGAGCGAAACGTGGATTTGACTTAAAAAAGTCAACATCTGTGCAATTTATTAGAACCCCCTGCCCCACACTCCTCCCACATACACACACATACGACATCCGCGGACCCCCCCCTTTAAGTAACCTCTGGCTGATCTCTCTGTCTGGAGATCAGTGCGCACGTATGTATATGATGTCTGTCTGTTCCGTGTAATCTGAGTCCTCTAATCCGTCTGAGCAAAAACTCTCAGACTGATGCATCAACATGCATTTAGGACGGGTTTGAGTGGTCGCTTTGGAAATTTGGTTATGTGTTCAGCTACACGCAGTAAAAAATGAAAGATCAATAAAAGATAGCAGACACATTGGAGTCAGAATCAGCCAAGCGGAGAGTTTAACATTCCTCCAAAACATTACGTTATATATATATGAAATATAGATATGATTAAATAGACCATCTGTTTGTGATGATCATAAAGAAAAGATGACTCCATGCGTGATAGAGCTCTCGAATTACGCTTAAAGGATTTATTGAGCGTTCACATTCTCTGATGTGTAATACAGAGATCTCAGATTACGTCGGATCTCTTTGTATTTGTGGAGGACACTGACGGATGGCTCAGGAATACCACTTTAGACTGATCGCACACAATTTGCAGCCCATGATTTGCCTTTACTTTAGTCCACTGTGCTCAGCCAGGTTTCTCTACCGGTCCCCGTGGGTTTTTGCGGTTGAATCTTCCGTGACTGCTAATCCACCGGTCTTGTCGTACAAACTCCCAGTTAGCCCGTTCTAAGCTCCCAAAAGAGCCCTTAAGTGGGTGAAACTGAATTCTCGTCAGGGGGTCCTGTAATGACAGGGATTTGGTTCTTCTAATTGTCATTTAACAGTGAGCTGGAAGCTAATGTGGCTTTGGAATTGGCGGCGCGCGCGTGTGTCGGCGGTGTTTGTGGAAGGTTGAGCCATGAGTGTGTCCGTGCAGCAGATATGAATCAGCCATGAATAAAAAGGATCGGCTTGGCAGCTCTTTTGCCTCGCTGTGTTTGTCATTCCGGAGGGTAGCAGGAGCGCGTCACCATTTATTGTCAAGATTCGTGTTCTTATTTGCGGTGTTAACAAAGACCGACGGATTTAATGCCAATAAGGATTATTTGACAGAGATGAGAGGAGCTGAAAAAAGGATTGTGGGAAATGGCACTTTTTTTTTTTTTTAAAGAAATGAAAGTGCTGTCGGAAGAGAAAAACACCAGCGCTGCAGATTGCAATCACCTCAGTCACACCGGCAAACAGGCTTTGTGCACACGTGTGTGTGTGCGCACATGTGTGTTGTTTTTCACTCGTTTTCTGCACGCCAACACATTTTCACTTTGACACCCATGTGACTTGTTAATTTCTAAATCACACTACTCACATATGCACCTCATTACTTGATGAGACGCTGGCACAGTGAGGAATTGAGGCAACACATAGACACACACACACACACAATGATTTTTTTGCTAACATTAAAGGCACACACTGAGGAAAATCCCATCAGCCCCAGCGCTAACCAAGCATTGTGTTACTGAAAAGCATTGTGAGGCTGTGCTAAATCCGTCCAACACACACACACACACACACAAAGTAACCTGGGAGAGAGAGAAAAACGCCCACGCAGCGTTTCAGCCCTCTCCTCCATCACACTGTCACACACCCTCATACAGACACTTTTTTACTCACTCATTCTTCAAGCTAATACGTTAAACAAACATCATTCTGCGTGTGCTCACACACACTTTGACACCGGGCAATTTCTAAGGATCACCGCTTCAACCTCACACACACACACACACACACACCGCTAGCTCCTCTTAGAGGCAGTAAAGGAGAGCGGCCAGCTGGAACCAGTTCCTACTGTCAACATCTTCATAGCGAGAGGACGAGGGAGGGAGAGAACGTCTGGAGTAGAGATGGAGGAGAGAGAGGGGTGGTGGGGGGAATAACTAGAGCAAGGAGACGAGTGTAATGGACAGAGAAAGAGACTGGGACCGAGGGAGCGACGGCGGGATGAAAAAGCGGCCAGGAAACGAGTAATGTCTTGTGCAGAGCTCGGCCGCGTCTCCCCGCGGTGCCATCAGCTTGAAGGAAAACGCTGGCAGAGGAAGCAGACATGTGCCAAAAACACAGAAAACAGAGCGAGATGGTAAATGAATCAAGCTGTGATGTATACGTCTCTCCACACCTTGTTTTCCAGAGAACAAATTATCCTCTCTCTAACCAGACTCCAGTGAAATTTACTCTGTTTTTGAGCTTCTTTTGTACTCAGAGGGTGTTTACTACTTCCACAGTGACCTCGTTCTCCAGAGAGGTCATCAATAGTTAAATACCCATGGTGCCTGTGTCCCGCCAATGTCCACACAAACTAGTCTGGCTGCCCCATGCTGCTGTGTGTGTGTGTGTGTGTGTGTGTGTGTGTGTGGCTTCGTTATATTTTCATGACTCTCCGCACTAGGAGACACAACATGACAACGTTAATTATTCAGCCCACCTCGCCTGCGCGTCACGTGACGGCTCGCATATACAAAAAAACACGCTGGTCGTCAGGCAGATTAGAGACAGCAGGTCCAGACGGCAGACTGGCAGCTGTGCTCATCTACAATATACATTTCCAATTCACGCCACATTCCTAGTTAGTGAAAAAGTAACCCATGTTATCTATGAATTGGTCAATGAGCAACCATCTGCTTCCTCAGGCCGTTGACCTTTAACCTTGGAAGTGATGGGTTAGGGGTCACATTAGCGACCTCTCAGGTACCCCCGACAATAGACAGGAGGAAGTGGAGGAGACAGAAGAAGCTGAGAGTCTTCTTCTGTCTAAGTTTGTTCTCTCACATCCAGAGGAAAAATGTTAAAAGCCTCCAGAGAGCCGATTCTTATTGAACACATTGTTCTTTTTTGTTGCCGGCCAGATTCTCTGCTTTTATCCAAAGATGAAAACAAAGCAGAGCAGCTGGCAAATATTGTAATGCACCCGACTAATGGCCTCTTAGTCATGACGGGCATCTCCTAAGACAGTTCTGGGAAGTTGTAGTGGACAAATATTTTACAGACTTTTCCAGAACTTTACACTTTTGAAACTTTTTGCGCACCTCATCATGCCGTGTTTACATCTTTTTTGACTTGGCGGAGGTCTAGTTTACTTATATTTCTCTACATATACAGTTCTATGTTATATATTGTAGCAATATGTACATAATTTACATGTTACATACTCCTTTATTTCTATTTTCTTACATTTCTTTATGCTTTAGAGCAACTGTAACGCCCCAATTTCCCAATAAAGTATATCTGATTCTGATTGAATGATGCCAGATTATGAACTTTTAATAATGATTCATTCATATCGAAATGGAGGAAATGCCATTGGATTGAGCCTTATTAAGAGATAAATACTTGGACGGCGTATTTCCTGTTTCAGTGATGAATTTGTCCGTTGTTCGCTCGCCACCACTCCCTGCCTCCTCTTCCACATTCCTCATTCAGTTCTATCTGCTGCCCTCCGTTCAACCTCTCCCCCTCTCACCCGCCTCCTCATCTGTTTTTAACTATTCTTCCGAGGACTCGTCCTCCCTGCAGTCATCTTCTTGTTTTTCCTGTCCTCTCTGTCTTCCCTTCCACGCTGCTCTTTGTTTCGCAGGCGGAATATCTGGGAGCGGTAGAGATGGGTCCGCTTGAACGCGAAGGGCGAACCCCCCCTCCATCATACGCTCGTCTTTGTGTGTGAGCATGCGTGGGTGTTTACATAACCCCCATAAGAGCCCACATCCACTGTTTGGCCTCTTAGGTAAACACAACGGCTGTCTATCCTCAATCCAGCGGCAGATACAGCCGAGATATAGACCCGCTTATCTGTTCAAACACTCCCGCTGCTTTGTATTACCACTGTCAGCTCCACTTGATTAAATCAGGCCATGCCCAAAATCAAATAAAACCCCTCGAGTAGGATTTTGAAGTCTCTCATATTCCCACTGCTTATGGAATTTCTGGATCATTTTTTTTTTTTTTTTGAAGCATGCGCCAGACAGGGAATTTTACAAATAGGTCACTTTACAGCAATATGGCATATTTTTTTATCACTTATAATGAAAAACAGCATTATGAAAACAAGAGGGAATCAAATTTTTAGGCTAAGGGAGCTCTGGTTTGATCATCAAATCATGTAGGGATCTTTTTTTTTTTTTAAAGGCATGATGCCTTTTAATCTTTAATTCAGCTGCTTGTAGCAGTTGTCTTTCCATCTTTCCGTTGTGCGCAGTGGCCGTGACGCTAGTGAGTGTGGTTTTTGACTGTGGGTCTCCTATCAGCCGGGCCCGGTCGACCACAGACAGATAGAGTGAATGACACTTAACACAGTCCGTTAAAAGACACTTCCTCTGCTGAGTGTGGAGGATGTATATGTATGTGGGATCCTGTGGTTTCCTGTGTGCGGTTCCAGTTTGTAGCCACCAACAAGAGGAAGAAAGGCGATGTGGGTGTGAGAGGATGTGTGCAGACGTATCAACAGGACGGTTTTTAAAGAATACATTTAAATGGATGGATGTGTTGAGATGCAGGTATTCAGAGGAAGTTGTTTATAATTACAAACAAGGAAAACGTGATGTGACACAAATAAAGGAAGACCCTTGTCTGTCATTGAATGTGCATCCAACGCCCTCGAGCATCATGGGAAGCTTTCCCCGACCCACAACAGGAAGTAACATGACCACCCTGGTTCCATTTGCCCTCCGACCCCCTGCTGCCGCACCCCGCCGCTTCAGCGCAAATGGAAGGAAAGGGAGTGTTCGCGGAGAAGAAGTGAATGTTATGGGAAGTTAATTTCACTCGCATCCTGCCCACCTGGACGCGCTTCCTGCGTCTGACCGCCAATCATGTTTCTCTCGTGTCAGGTCACGTCTCCCGCCGCTTTTCTACGGAGGACGTTTGAGTGAGCAGCGTGTGTGTGTGTGTGAGAACCCCTCATCCATCGTTGGGTTTTCCCAGCCTCCCAGCGCCCGAACCTTTGACCTCAAAACACATCGACAGCTGTGCCGTTGACACCGGATCCGTGTTTGGGTTGTCTCTGCTTTGTCCGGCCTGCCACTGTGTGTGCGTGTAGCCAAGCGAAACCGTGCACCGTGGGTGGGTGGGTGGGTGTGAGAAAGAGAGAGATAAGACACTGGCATCTCCTTCAGACAGTAACCTCTTCTGTTTATTTTCCCAGATTTTCCACGCCAACACAGACCCAGCCGAGGTGGTTCTGAACCGAGTCCCGCAGCCAGTCCTGGCCCGGTTCGTGCGCATCCGACCGCAGACCTGGAGGAACGGCATCGCTCTGCGCTTCGAGCTCTACGGGTGCCAGATCACAGGTGTTGTTTTCTAACTTTTACTTCGCCCTAAAGAAGGTCGACTTTGCCAGAATCGTTCTTAAAGTTCGACAACAACAGTTTCCTGCTGCACTTTTGGACTCGGCTTCTTGTTCAAAGGCGATTCCAACAGAGCTGATGAGAGATTTAGGGATTCAAACTAGCAATATCCTACTCAGAAGCTTTCCCTTTCTGTTGTCCTGCCACGAAAAAGAACATCTGCAAAAAATAACTGTAAAAACCAGGAACACACACACTCACTCACACATCACATGTGTGTTTAGACTTTTTTCCCACACTCCTCCCTGCTATCTTTTAAACATAGCGAGCCTCGGGCTAATTAAAGGAAACTTTTACTCTATTCTTCCTTCCAGTGTCATTTCCCTCTCTCTTGACGCTTCTTCTCGGCGCTCGCTCTCTGTCTCCATCTCCCCGGCGACGCCTCTCCCCCCCCCTCTCATGGCTTTAGATCCGTTTTTTGAAGCGTCCTCTTTGCTCTGCGAGCTCGTCTATATTGAGAAATGAGTTTCGATCAATCATTCATGGCTCCCCCGTTCACTCTTACATCAGAAACTGTGATTCGCTTCAGCCTCAACAGCTGCTATTGAAATAACTATTAGCTCTTACAGTACAGGTACACACACACACACACACGGTTCTAAATATAGCAGGTGACCTCAAAAGCACGCACACGCTTTGAGATGTACATAGACACCACCCGCCGACACAAACACACACATATATACACTCCCTGCGCCTTTTATTCATTATTTACATCTCCTGCTTTTGCAGTGACATAACAGCATGAAACTTTGATCTGTGTTCTCTTAAACCGTCAGCACAACTAACATCTCCCCGTCTCTCTCTTCCTCTTCCTCAAGCTCTCTCCTCCTCCTCCCTCCGTCCTTCCCTCTCCCACTGTTTGTCTCTCTAGGAGTCTCATCTTCCTCTCCTCCCAGCTTCCCCAAGCCTTCATCCCCTCCAACTCTATTTCTCTCGCTTTTTTTTTTCCTCCACTCTTTCCGCTCTCTACTTCCCTGCCTCCCGACTCCTCGTATTATACCTCTCTTATCCCCTTAATCCTCATTTCTCCCTCTCACACACTCCCTCGGCAAGTTACTTTCAACGCCACCCGCTCATCCGTATCTGAATGAGCTTCATTTCCAAGTGCTTTTGCGTGTACGTGGAACTTTCCCCCCCTCTCCGTCTGTAAATATACATAAAATGCACAGTGAAGCTATTGTAGAGAATATAAAGATGCAATATTTAAAATGTTTGTGTGAGATGTGAAGTACACGAATGCAAAGCAGGGATGCTTTTATCCCACTAATGGCGCTCTAATTGAACATGAAGCAGTATGTGCTGCGCTGCACATCTCCTCTCCTCCAGTCTCTCCCAGTCTACACTCTTAATGCTCAGTGGCCAGTAGTGCAATCCTGTGGTGAGGCTTAACAGCTCCCAGGTGGGAATATGTGTAACAGCGTGAGTGGATGTTAGGTCGCCGTGGAAACTTCTCCCATCAGCCCCCCCCCCACCTGAGGTGAAGGTTAAAGTTGTCTCCTTGTCCTCTCCAGATGCTCCGTGTTCGGACCTGCAGGGCCTGCTGTCCGGCCTGCTGCCCGACGCCCAGATCTCCGCCTCCTCCAGCAGGGATATAGTGTGGAACCCCGGCACCGCCCGCCTGGTGGCCAGTCGCTCCGGCTGGTTCCCCGCCCCCGCACAGCCCCTCACTGGAGAGGAGTGGCTCCAGGTACAAGATCTGCATTTATTCTACACCTTGACTGCATGTTTCCAGATGATGTCACCAACAATAAAATATGATATTAATGTTAAAATAAATAGTGAAATACATGCATCTAATGGTACCTATAGTGCATTATGTGCCGTGGGGTCAGGTTTAGTATGACAGAGTATTAGGGCCAAATCAGAGATTTCGAGAATAAAGTCGTAATATTACGAGAAAAAAGTCGTATTATGAGAATAAAGTCATAGGTTTACGAGAAAAAGTCATCGTAGTATTATGAGAATAAAGTTGTAATATTATAAAATAGTAATTTTACGTGTTATGTTAGTGGGGAAATAGAGCAGCGTGCCGCCTGTGTGAAAATGAGGAACGTGGAGCATCTTGTAAAGTTATCTTTTGGCACATCAGCACCACATTATCATCAGCATCAGGAACAATAAAAGATTGTGCAAGAAACTGCATTTATTCCGAAGAAAGAGACACTTTGACCTGATGGGGAAATTGCCTCTTTTGTGGAGGAGGAAAATACTTTTTTCTTGTAAAGTTCTGACTTTATTCTCGAAATCTCCGATTTGTTTTCCCACCTCAATGTGGCCCTAATACTCCGTCATAGGTTGAGTGCTAAATGTGCAAGACGAAAGCCAGCCTGCTTGTGGTGTCATTTGTTCAGGCGCCGGAGGCGAGCGAGCTAAAAAACAAGAAGCACAGCTGCAATAAAACACAACCATGTGTTGTTTTTGTGTAAAGTGCAAATTCACTACGATGCATTCATCTGAATCTAATCTCTACAGGTGGACCTCGGCGTGCCCAAGACGGTGCGCGGCGTGATCACCCAGGGAGCGAGGGGAGGCGACGCAGGAAGCGGGGCGACCACAGACAACCGGGCGTTCGTCAGGAAGTACAAAGTGGCGCACAGCCTGAACGGGAAGGAGTGGAATTTCATCATAGATAGCAAAACCAGCCTGCCAAAGGTGGGTGAGGGAGGGAGATAGACGGGGAGAAATTGCAAATAACGTCCTCCGTACAGACATTAAGATTTACATTTGTGTCTTTTTGGATAGATCTTCGAGGGTAACACACACTACGACACCCCAGAGCTGCGCCACTTTGAGGAGATCGTGTCCCAGTACATCCGGCTGTATCCAGAGAGGTGGTCTCCAGCAGGAATCGGGATGAGAGTGGAGATACTTGGCTGTGACCTTCCAGGTAGGACACTCTGCTGTTGCGTAAAATGACAGGGAAGCATTTTATGTATGATAATTTGCTGCCTGCAGTGCTCTATTCCAGGCTGAATTATTTCCCCCCGCGCTGTAATGAACTGATCTAACCAGAACTGAATGGACCTTGAGGAAAGCGGCTCCACCAGAAAAAGTGATCCTCACATTAGATATGCATGAGAGTCATTAGAGGCTGAGAGGAGAAGAGACACCTAGTGGAAAGCTTGGTTTGAGATTGTTTCACCTGGAAGATATTAGTTAGCTACAACAAGTGTTCATCAGCAGGGAGTGGATAGGGTTCGGTTTGAAGGAATGCATCCCCAGAGAGAAAGAGAGAGCATTTGGTTTGTTCACTCTCCAGCGTGGTCTGTTATCCAGATGTGAGGTAGCGCTGGAGAAACACCGGCACACATATGGACTCTCACTATTTACCACTCCCTCTGTGCCTGAACAGGACGACCGGGCTGTATAGCACAACATCTTCAACACTTACATACACAGACACACTCTGCAGACTCCCAACATTCACACTGTACTGTAATCACACCACTATAAATGCAAGTTAGCCTTCACTGAGGTGACTTGTGTGTGTCAGCGTGTGTGTTTGATGAAGTGCACTGCTCTCTAGTTGAAATAGAGACGAAAGTTACTATGACAAACTTTCATTTTGTGTTGATTTTGGCGAAAAAAAGGGCAAAAGCAGTTGTTTTTTCAGCGCACCAGACTCACAAACCTCTAATTTTACTGCAGCACTTGTTGCGGACGTACAGTCAAAGACGCACAGAGAAGGTCTGCTCTGAAAAGATGTCAAAAAAAATAATCTCTGTCAGTAAATGGTGCAATACGACTGTGCTTTAATTCACATGCAGTCCATTTGCTGCTCTAAACACATGGTATCTGGTCTTTTTTTGTCCTCCTTCCCGCACAGGAAACGGATGTGTTTTTGAATTCACCCTTTTTTCATTGACAAGTGACTTGTGCGAAGGGCACGATAACAACCAATGAACAGAAACGCCAAAATGAAAGAACAAGAAGCTTTTTTTTAGAGGTGATTTTTATCAGATGGTATGGAGGGGTTTTAGGGAAACGTGTCGCAACTGTTGAGGGGTCACACGTTGTTCACAGGCCTCCAAAACTCAGCAGGAATAGTGAATTACTAGTGGCATCCTGTAAATCATTCACTTCCCTTTAAACTCAAACTATTCTTTCTGTTCCATCTTCAGTTGAGTGCTCTTTCTCAGTTCCTTCTCATTGATATGGTTTAGCAAATGGATGTATTTTTTTTACCCCAAATCTTGGTGTATAATAGCAGCAGCTACCACAGTGAATCAAAATAAGGTCTCTCTCTCTCTCTCTCTCCGATCCTACACATGGTTGCAGTTCGTTCTTTTCCCACCCTGAGGCCCAGTGCGTGGGTCCATAAATGTTTTTGTTCTTTTTTCTTTTCTTTTTTTTCGTTACCCCGCCTCCCCTCCTCCTCCTCCTCCTCCTCTTCCACCGTTACTCATCACTAGCACCTCTTTTCCATGCTCACTGCCGTTGCTCCTGACTCCTTCTGTTTACCCCTGTTGATGCACAGCTATCTCACACACACACACACATGCACAGCCTCGACAGTGACAGTTTTTTCTAGTATATGCGCTCCAAAAAATGAAAAATTTATGAGCTCAGGATGGAATTTTTAGAGAGTGATCTGTAAAAAAAAAAAAATGCAAAATATCATCTCTGCCTTTTTCCAGGAGGATCATTTCAGTCTTCGGGAGCACTGAATTGTAGCTGCACATACACACCTGTAATGTAAATCTCCAGCTGTCTCCTGGTTTCCTTCATAACATCAGTAAATATGGCGGAGCTCACTATAAAATGATTTCTCACAGTTGGGCCCTATACTTATTTCGGCTGCTCATATACGTCACTGTCAAAGCATCCCATCCTTTAGGACCGCTTCAGTGTGTGTGTGTGTGTGTGTGTGTGTGTGTGTGTATGAACGCTGATCTGAGCACTTAACCCCACCCACCAGCATATCAAACAATGGCTACTTGTCTTTCCCATCATGTTCTTTTGGGGTGTGTGAACGTGTGTGTGTGTGTGCATCCATTCATTAGTGTGTGTGTGTGTGTATGTGTGTGTGTGTGTGTGTGTGCGTGCGTGTGCCTGCCAAGCGGAGATTTACAGAAAAGCTTTCTACATAATTGAAGATTTTTTTTTTTTTTCTCTTCTCCGACATATCGCTGAGTCAGATTCTTTTGGAGGGAGCAATGTCTTTTAGCAGAGAGCTCTTTCCAACCTTGTGTGTACGTGTGTGGTGAAAAAATAGGCGTGTGTGTGTGTGTGTGAGTGTTTTTTTTCCAAGCATATGTGTATGCATGTGCAGCTGCGGGCGTACGTGGGAGTGCGCACCTCCATTATCTATGCCAGCAGCTCCCCTGGGTCCGGTTCTAAGTGTTGGTGTCTCATCCCGTGCATGATGATGACTTGCATCATCACCTGCAGCAAGCAGACACATTATGTAAGACAACACTCCGCTGCAGAGGGACTCTTCCTGCATTACAAGGCCCCCGAATTCTGCTGCGCATGTACAGTAGGGCCTCCTCGCGCAGCTCCGTGACGTCACCAAGGGCAGGGCTCGGGGAGAGGTAGGCAGGTCACATACGTTCGCGCACATTCCCTCACGTAAACAGACGCGCCCACACGAAGTCGCTCCCATTCCCATTGCTCCCGACACTCCTGTCACACCCTGGAAAGGTCAGCGCATTTACACTGTGACAAGGCCTGACCTTTGAAAGCATGGAGTGTTCAGGAGCTGGGGAGAATCTTAATGGAGTAGGCCGTGTGTTTATGTGGGTTTAGTTGGGCCGCACACATGGGAGAGCATGTGCTCCGGCGCCCATAGGTTTACTTTAACGCCCGGTCCCAGGACTTAAGTGGACTCAAAGGTTAAACTGGAATGAAAAGGCAAAAAAGACAGAATAAAGAGGAGAAAGGTTTGAGGAAGAGGGTCGCTTTCCCTCGCCTTACCTTCCCCGGTGGGCCGCCAGCGATAAGAGTCTCATTAGGTGGTTAATGACAGGCATAAAGGACGTGACATTAACGCTGGGGTAATGTCAGAAGCCGTCGCCAGCTGTGGCCGGCCCTTTCATGTCTGCCATTTCTCCAGCTGGGGCGCCGCCGCGCTCGTTTCCACAGGAAGTTCCTTTAAGCGGATCAATTGTGTATCACGCCGCGTTTGTTGCCCTTAGTGCCTTTAATGATAATGGTTGTCACGCAGAAAGACCAGTAGGAGGCTCTAGTGTGTGTTGCCACTAACAGCCGGCCCAGCAGAGCAAAGTGTGGGGATGAATCCATTACTTTTTGGTTGTGTTTCGTTTCCAACTGATGAGCTTCGTCTCACAGGAGCTCTTCAGGCTTTTCAGGGAAAGTTAACAAAGCGATATGAAATATAATATGCTTTAATGTGAGTTAAATAAGAAAATGAAGCCATGGTGATATATCTACGACGGAGTATTAGGGCCACATTGAGGAAAAGATAAATAAATCTGAGATTTCGAGAATAAAGTCATAGTTTTACAAGAAAAAAGTGGTAATATTGTGAGAATAAAGTCATAATATTATATATTATATATATTATTTTTCTCGTAACTTAATTCTCATATTATTACAACTTTTTTTTATTATTATTATTATTTTTTTTTTTATTTTTTATTCTCATTAAATTACGACTTTTTCTTGTAATATTATGACTTTATTCTCAAAATCTTTATTATTTTCCCCTCAATGTGGCCCTAATACTGGATTTTCAGCTTACACAGTTTATTCACATGATAAATTTAGATCTTAGACGTGACCCAAACCTCCGCCGAAACTCCCACAACACACCAGCGTCGACCCATCTGCTCCTAATAACGCAGCGCTTTCTCCCACTTCGCATTCCAAACTGCGGCCTGCTCAACACGTGTCTGTTTGTGCGCGCACATGTGATGTGTTTTAATGAGCAAACTGTTATGCCTCAGTGTGTTCTCTCTGTGTGATATATGCGTGCTTCAATCGATGTTAAGGGGGCAGCGCGAGAAATCAAGCATTTCACTTTGCGTTTGCTCTCCCTTCTTCTGAGCGCGCTGTGAGTTATAGAGTGAGCGAGACACTCGGTAAAACACACGATAGCTCACACATGACATGCACACAGGGAAACAGAGTGTGTGTGTGTGTGCTTTGTATCGCACCCTGACAGCCAGTGAGTAGTCCCAGAGTGTGATCAAGCCGTCCAAGGTCGAGGGGAGTTTGTTGGACACATCCATCCATCAGCTTTAACCCCACTTCTGTATGTGTGTGACTCTTCATCTGTGTGTATTAGCATGTGGACACGTCTGCATATTTTGAGTCACTGTTGGACAGACACTGACGCCGGAGCGCCCAGTCACAACATGACCGGGGCCCCCTTGGGTGCTCTTGGGCTATCTGTGCTCGCCTCTGTCTATCTCTGGCACTCTGGGTGGGATGGAGACAGACAGTGACCTCACACCCTCGATTGTGACATGCGCTTTAATTCACTCTTAATATACCGCACACTAAGACACGCTGTTTATATGCTGAATTATGCGTAAAAAATGACTCCGTTTCCTGTTTAAAACATCGTCTCACTGCTATTAAAGCAAACCTAAACTGTTTGTGCAAAAGAGGTTATATGCATGGGAACGTATGAGAAACATCGGTCCCATAAAACAGCAGATTTTCATTTTTACACATCACTTTTTCTGTGGATTAAAGGTGCAGTGTGTAGCATTTATGGGAATCTACTGGCAGAAATGGAATATAATATTAATAAGTATGTATAAAACACTATACCTCATTACTTCCTGGTCCTTTGTTGCTTATCACTTCCCCTCCCATCTGTTTTCCCCGGCCGTCCCTCACGTATGCTACCGTGGAAGGAGAAACTCCACATAAACAATCATCGGGTGATTCATGCATCCTCTTTACACAGTCATCTAACGTCTGAGGATTGTTTCATATGCCCACCTTTTGACCTGAGTTGTGTTTGTTTCCATAGAAACCACCACGCCGGCCGACACCGTCGCTCCAACTCTGCCTGCTGACATTGAAACCACCACCATCCCCGTTACGACTACAGGTGAGTCCAGTACTTTACATTAAATAGCCGTAATAGAACAGATGAAAGGATATTATGTAGAGCAGTTGAACGCTTCTTTATCTGAAATGATTCCTCATTTGTGGTCTTTGGCTCCCGCTCTGACTCTCTTTTCCTCTCCGCCTCCACAGTCGCCACCTCTCATCCACAAGGCGTGTGCGACTTTGACCACGACCTGTGTGGGTGGACGCACGACCCCAACGCCCCTCTGCTCTGGTCGCTGCACAGCCACGGTGAGTCTCCTCAACAGTCATGTTTAAGGTTATGTCTGGTTAGATAACGACTCTGAGCTATGATGGAGTATTTGGGCCACATTGATGGAAAAAAAACAGAGATTTTCAGAATAAAGTCATAATATTATGAGAAAAAAGTCATAATTTAATGCGAATAAAACATTTTTTTTTGTAATATTATGACTTTCTTCTCGAAATCTCCAATTTTTTTCTTCAAGGTGGCCTTAATACTGTAATACTGAGCTGCTTCAGGGAGCTGAAGTTTCTCTCAGTGTGGCATCTGATTGAAAAAGACCTGCAGAGAATGTCTGGATGATTTCACAAACAATACTACGGACATCTCAGATTTGATTTCGGTGCTACATGGGAGAAGCTTCTTTTATGTAGGGAGCTCCGAGGAGAATTTCATTTGGGTGCAGAAAATTGCACAAATGCATTAAGTTTATTTTATCAACTTCTGAAAGTCTAGACCAGACGCTAATTAAATGGAGTCATTTTGTGGAGTCCTTTTTTCAATTTGATTAAAACAATTCCTTAAATTGAAAACCAGCCTAATTCAGCAGCGACATCATCCGCCAGCCACGCTGCTCTTTGAGAATGAATTGAGAGGGAAGCCGCCGCCGCCGCCGCCGCCGCCGCTGCTGCCGCCACCATGTCAGGCAGCCTCACATGTGACACGCACCATCTCTCCATGTGTCAAAAAACGCGTGACGTCTCGGCAAGAAAGGGGTTAAGACCCAGTAGCTCCAATTAAGTTCAGAGCAGGAGATTCCAAAGACGACGTATTCCCAGCCGTCCGTCGCTGCCCCTCCATTACCGCAGGCTCATCCCCGATGATGCTGCGTAGACTTCCATCTTACATACTCCTTGAAGAAATAATTATTCACTTTTCCCTTCATACACACACGCGGATCACAAGTGCAGCTTTTGGCGTGTTATTAAAAACTACAGAAGACGTATCCTGCTGGGTTTTAGGGAGGAGTTTTTTTTATAGCACTATTTATAATTTTTCACAGGCAGGGTAAGGGATTGTTATCCCAACCTTGTTTTAAAATTCACTGGTTTCGAGCAAGTCTCCATGAAAGATTCAGCATTCCTCCAGCTGGAGAGAATTAAACAAGAGGTTCAGCATGCCCCCTTTTTATGTCGAAAAATTTGTGATGTCACCTGGGTCGTGTTCGGCTGGGGCAAACGGATCTCACAAGCAAAAGGCAGAAACGCTGCCGAAGCGTGACCGATTTAGGTCATAGCCGTCTTTGACAGGGGGGCTTCAAAGCAACGTCTTTCATCACGGCCCGGATTGGAAAAGGGTTGCCTAGATTAGTCAGGTTGCGGCTTTCATGTATGGAGTATCATTTCCAGCCGTTTTGACACGCCACGCCAGCCTTTGATTCTCCTGCCGATGTCAAAGGTCAGGAATCCCAGCCAGCAAAGGATCATTATTTCACTGCTATCAAATCACGGTTTAATCCTCTACAGGGGACCCAGAAAGAATGATCTCCTCACCTCTTGACCTCAGTCATGAAACCAATTATTAGACACAGAGGTGGAATAAATACTGCGTTATTTGGCTTCATATAGTAAAAACATGCTAAACAGGCTTCATAGAATCCTTGTTTGCGTCTCGCTGCAGGACACCGCTGTGAAATGGATTAATAATGCTCTGTCGTGCCGCGTACGGCGAGGCGGTCTCGATTATGAGCTGTCTGGCGAACAAGAGGCACAACAACGGGGGGTTCGCAGCGAGATGTCCGCGGCGGAAGAGGCGCAAAACACCTCGCGGAGTCACAAATGTTTCCCTCTCACCTCCTCCTATAGACGAATCCACACATATATACACAAGAAAACAGTGTCGTGTGGCGCACACACACACACACACACACTCATTCCAAGGCTTGCGAAGGGGCCAAGAGACATACTGTCACACACACTGTCTGAAGTGTCACACACAGGCGAGCCTGGGCGTATGGCGGGCAGAGGGGAGCTGTCAAGTCGGTGGAAGATTTGTCCCTCCAGATACTGCTTGTCGGATCTGCTGGAAAGACCGCACACACATGCACACACACACACACACAGCGAAAGGTTATCGACCCAGTCACTCAATAAGTTGAGCGTGGCTGCATGCTACTGTAAGGTGCTTTTGGATAAAAAGCAGATGCGGCGTTAAAAAAAGAAAAACCTTGTGGTGTTACTGGGAAACTAAAAACAACACACTCAAAATATTCCTCCCTGATTTGCTGCTTTTTCCTGGCCTGTAAGACGCGTAGCTGCTCCGACACACACACAGTTGTACATGATAAAGCAGGTGATTTAATCTGCAGATTGTTGATACTGGACATTTTCCCACAGGGCCCACTTAAGAAATTCCTCACCAGACGCCTCCTCGACTCACACACACACTCAAAACGTACCGCGGGCTCGCCGATCTCTCACAATGGAATTCATGTCGGCATCCAATTTGCAAACTAAACATCCTCTGGTGTAAACAAACGGAGCGGCGTTGCGTGTTTTTTTTCGTTCCTTTCCGTTGTTTAAGTCATTTACCTGGAAGGGAATGAAGAGAAATAGTCCCCGAGGGTCTTGGCTGGAGTTCTGGTAGCACTCACCGGACCTATTCTCCTGCGTGTTTACATTTGTCATTTCCCTATTGTTCGCCGCGACTATTGTGTGGCGGGCGATCCCGTTCCTGTTAGCAACTGGTGATTCATTCCTTTATTGTTTGAGATATCTGTAATTGTGTGAAAAAAACATACTGTACATGTGTGCATATGGATATACTGTATATGGGATGATTTATGGTTAGAATTGTGTGAATTGTTCCAGCAGCATCCATTTACAATCGTCCACACGTCCTTTTCATATTTCCTACTTTTTTATTGCCTCGAGGGCTGAAATGAAAAGCCATTAAATCTCTTTTCTTTTCACTTTCATTTTGACTGAAACAACCAGCAAACTCAAGGTTAAAACAAAGCTCTGCTCATTTCTCGCCAATGTGTTACAAATACTAAAACAGCTTGGTTGCATATCGTTGCTGTGAAATGATTTTACTTGATCCAATGTATTCCTTAGTTTATCCGATTAGGTTTTTGGAAAGAGTTTCATATGTTCAGAGTTAGTCTGTGAGCACATCTGGATTTAGGAACCGTAGTTCAAAGAGTATGTGGTGCCTCAACTGTACATTTACATTACATTTTACACACACTTAGTCATACTAATCTTATCATCCCCCTCCCCTCCAGAGCTCAACAGCTATCTGTACATGGACGCCAGCCTGAAGACGGAGCAGCAGCAGGCGCGCCTCGTGAGCCCCGTGGTGGCGGCGGAGACCGGGCCCTTCTGCCTCATCTTCTCCTACCAGCTGTCCGGGGAGGCCCAGGGCCACCTGAAGGTCCTGCTGCGGGACGCCCACAACGAGGAGAGCGTAGTGTGGACGCTGAAAGACGACCAGGGCCCCGTCTGGAGGGAGGGACGCACCATCCTGCCGCAATCTCCTAAAGACTTCCAGGTAAACCCACATAAAGATTGGAATGCACTTTATCTTGTATGCTGAAAGAGAAAAGTCATAACTTCTGGCCAATATCAGCTATATTAAAGTATGTCTGCTTGATAATACATATCTGGGTCAAACCCTTTATTATATATCTCCCCAGAAAGTGAGTTGTGTCTTTATCAGGGCTGGTTGGAGGCAGATACGTTCATCTTCGGAGCGTATGAAAGCATCCGTTTTAATCTCTGTCACCTTAGGCCGGGTTTGACTTCAAAAAGCAGCTAAAGTGAGCCACATCGTCTCTATTGGCAGCGTGATTGTTTGGGGGATCGCTGCGCGTTTGTCAGAGACATCACAAGCAGTTAACGTTCTCATGAAAAAGTCAGCTCGCAGAAAGACGGTTGGAGGATGATTGCGAGCGTTGAGTGCAACTTTTGAATATCACAGGCGCCGTATTAAGTTTTTATCCTCTTTCTCCTCCTCTTCCTGCTTGTCCCCATTCTCAATTTCTCCTCCACCCCCTTCTGCTCCCTGTTGCCTTCATCCGTCTGCCTCCTCCTCCTCCTCCTCTTCCTCTTCCTCCCCTGTTTTTGCGCTAGGTTGTGATGGAGGGTTTCTTTGTGCACGGCACCAGAGGACACATCTGGATAGACAACATCCACATGAGCCCCAGCACCCCTCTGAAAGAGTGTACACGTAAGTCACACAAACACACTCCGACTCTCTGACAGACAGACTGTATTGTTTTTCTGCCTCCCCAAAAAATCTTTTCCCTCCAGAAGAATATTGTAAAAAATAAACAAACCCACATCCATTTGACCCACCAGCTCCCTCTCATCCTCTGTCAAACCCCAACGTCTCCTCATCGTCTCGCCCTCCATCAATCTGCCATCTCCCTTCCACCTCCTCCACTCTTAGCCCGAAGGTCCTTGAACAGTGACACACACACGGAGTGATAAACACCCTCGATCCTCCCTCCACTCCCTCGCCCTCCCATCCCAGCTTTCAGAGACTGCCTCCCCTCCCAAAGAGCCCGCCGAATACAGAGATGAAAGCAGGAAGGAGAGGGAGGGACAGCGTTTATTCCTCCACAAAAAGAAAAAGAAGAATAGGAAAAGTAGGCCATAAACGCCCCGTGGGCCCCGGCGATGCTAATCTATGTTTCATTAGATTCCTCTTTCTCTCCTCTTCCTCTATCTCGCTCCTCTGTCGTATTTGTAAACAGAGCTTTTCCCGAGCCGTCAAAGGGAATTACTAGACAGGCTGTTTCCCAAGCAACTTTCCGGGCGCTGCCTGGTGTGAGCCGAGCGCCAGCGCGGCCCCCTTAATCTGGCCAGAGCAGGGGCTTTGGAGAGGGTCTTAAACAGATCAGAGACCGAGCCGGGGGTTCAGAGCCAGAAAAACCTGCCGTCATCACTTCTGACTGACTTCCAGTGTGCCGCGGAGCCGGACGGCGGCGGGGAGCAGGCGGGAGCGGCGTTGAGGGTTTGCGGCGAACACTTCTGTTTGTTTTAGCGTTGAGTCTTGAGCGAGTCAAAGATGACATTCCCAGCCCGCCTCCTGCCTCCACGCCGCTGTGTTTACTCCTTCCTCCAGTCCTTCGCCACTCCCAAAGCATTCTGGGATGTTGCTTATCACCCAACGCAGTTGAGTTTTTCACAGCTCGTTGGGGTTCCCGCCAAAAGGCACCGGTTCCCGAGTCGGTTTGCCTTTTTCTTTCTCTCCCACCCGCCCCCCCCCAACACACACACACACACACTAACACCAGCTCTTTGTGTTTGCATTCCAGGCAATCAAAGTGAAGGTTCTGCTCTGTGCATTTGCAGCAAGCCAAAAAAAAAAAAAAACCCAGTCTAACTGGACTCAGCAGATAAACAACTTGAAATGCATGAACTTTGCGAAACGCACACACACACACACACACACACGCGCCGTATACACGTATAACTCACAGCCCATCTCAGATTCCCCACTCGCACAATGTTTGAAATTGCATTCTGGCAAAGGAGCCGGGTAAATGCCATAACTCATGTGAGTTATCTGAGGAATTAAGTTAAATTTCCTCAGGAGGACTTTGATAGTCTTGTGACATTTCTGTGACATTTGGCTGACTTTTTCCCTCGTATTTAAAGTTATCTAACAGTCTCTCTCTTTCTCCTCCCCGTCTCTCTTTCCTCTGTCCTCGCAGAACCCTTTGCGGCTTTTTCTCCCGAAAACTCAGGTGAGTTTGACTTTTTTGGTATGACGTCACTTCCTCTCTGGTCTTGCTTCCTGCCCGTTGGTATGCACTAGCCTGGGGTTTTTTGCTTGGTGGCACTAAGTTGTCTCATCAGCCCTAAAGCAGTCCCTTCACCGACAACACCAGGAGTGAATAAATCTGCATTCATTATTATTAAAACTAGTGATTCATCATCACCAAACACATACTAAACCCCTCGCTAAAAATCTTAATTATCAAATTTGCAAAATACCAAATGAGTTTCTCAAAAATTGAAGTTGGGGGAAAAAGATGATTTTATGAGATGTGCTGTTGTGCACTAGTTTTTACCTCGTCAGTCTCAGCGGAAACAAAGGATTAGTCTCAAAAGAGCCAACTCTGCGTGCAAGGCAAGCTAAATCAAGCGCACCTCATGGAGCCAGATATTTGAAAAGAGCTACATATTCTCAGCTCGGCGCTGCCTGACACAGCCTGAAGGGTTTTAAATAACTGTCTGCCTCATGAAAAATATTTAGAGCATCCTGGGGGACTCTATGAGATTGATGTTGTGTTTTGGCATCTCATAATGTCTTCCAATAAGATAAGAGCTCGGCGGTTTCAGTGCGAATGTGATGTGTGTGCACTTCCTCGGCTTTTCTACTCCTCCGCCTTCACGCACACACACACACACACAGAGAGAGAGTCTCTAACCCTTGACAAACACACACACACGTTAATATCACCACACACACCAGTGTCCCCAGTGAAATGCAATCAGATAGAGTGACTGAGCAGCGGCAAGCACGGGTGTCTCTCTCTCCTCTCCCTAACTCAGCTCTGTCTAATGAGTGTGTGCAGTGTGAAGTAGCAGCAGCACGCACCATTTCCCTCTGTAATTATGTGACACGGTCCAAAAATCAGGATGTATTCAGCTCTGCTTCACTTTCCCTAGTTCAATTTGACATTCTCTTCTCTCCACATCAAGTTTGGATGGTGCTTTTTTTTTTTTATTTTAGTTTTTCAGTGTCTTCAGGGGTTCGTTTTTTTTGCATAGCAGTCTTGGATAGTCGACTAGAGGCTTCTTGGAAGGTGGTTAGCTGGTTCTTACCAAGAATTTGAGAAGGGGGTTCAAGCCAGGGGCAGCAGAGTAGAGGATCTGTGGAGATAGTCTCCAAGGAGACAGAGCTTGGCTTGAGGAGGAGAGGACTGGCCAGGAGGCTGATGCATGAGAAAGAGGAAAAATGAAAAACGAAGAACAGAGAACAGGATAAATTATGCACTCAAAACAAATCTGCCATCTCGAGCCAGCAAAATAACAAATCCCAATCCAATATCGGCTCATGAGAGCTCTGGAACACTGGATTCCCACGTGGCGTCCGTCCGACTGATTCTTGCATGGTTCTGAGACTTTATCAGCGGGCTGTTTTGTGACTTCCTGTGCCAGTGCGAAACAGGAAGAGGAAGCTCCTTAATTCAATGTGTGTGGGTGCTTTTATGACTAATTATTTTGGCTTTCGTTTCACACCAAGTCATTCCATTGGAGCTTTTTGAAAAAATTGCATTGACTGGATCAACCATTGGACTGATTTCAAACCAAATCTCTTGATGATCTTGGTGTGAAAACTTGTCCTCCAACTGCAACCCAAGCTACATGAGAGACATGGATGCATTTTAATTTTTTCCTTTTTTTTTTTGTTGGCCTGGGAGGTTTATTTTATTTTTTTGCAACTGGCATGCTTGTGCATGCTCACATGAGGCCTGCTGTTCGTATGATGAAGACCAATAGGGATGGAAAATAGAGAATTAAATGTAGAAAAGTGCCACTCCTCTCTTTTCCCCCTGGCCAATATACTCTGTATCTCTCCACCAGGGGGAGGCGTTCCTGTGCCTCCCTTGCCCATCCACTGGTATTACATTATGGCCGCCGGGGGCGCCCTCCTTCTCCTGGCGGTGGCCATCTTGGTCAGGGCCCTCTGTTGCTGCCGACAACACCTGGCCACCAAGAAGAGCCAGCTGTCGGTGGCCTATCACAGCTCCTCGCAGTGCTTCCAGTACTCTAACTGGTCCTCCAGTATGGCCGCCCCAGGGGTGGAGCCAGTCCTGACAGTGAGGCTGGACAGCCGGGACCGACACCGTACCCTCTGCTGAAAAAGAAGCACTTAGCCGCGTTGTGTTTGGCAGAGCAGGACGCCAACTCGTGATGTCGGTGGCGACATCCACTCGACGAAAACCCCTCCCTCATTTAGTTTACAGTTGCAAAGGGTGATGATGACTAAACTGCCAAGTGGGAATTTGCAAAGAAACACTGTGCTCTCTCTCTCTATGTGTCTCTAATGGATGTAGCTGCGGTTGCTGTTTTCTTCTTTGTTCCATTAAGGAGTTTGCTGTTGACATTTCACACTATGCTGCTCCTGATGAGAGGACTGAAGTCTGTTATTTATCCGAGCAGCTTGCCTCGGACCATTGAGTGCCGTCTGGCTCCTCATAACCCCAGCGGTCCTCCTGGAATGACCCCAGCACGGACGTACACACAGACATGTGTGGGGGCTGGGAAGAGAAGGGGGTCGAGCCGGTTCCGCCGCGAGAGCCAGCCAGAGCTGCCAAACCACAGGCTAAAACAAGACCCCAGAGACACGAGGAGCTCTGCAGCACTGAGAGAGAGAGGAGAAAACTGTTAGGCTGAGAGGCATTCAACGTGCTCGCTGTGGAAACGATCTGGCAAGCCCCAGAAAATAAAGCTCTTGGTATCTCTGTAATAACAACAGGAGATAGCTGTGATATGAGTTGTACCAATAGTGAGGGGGTTGTCCTCCTTCCATTGTGCTTTTCAACAGAGCATGTGCACATTTAAAAACAAAAGGAATGCAAATCCATCATACTTTAAGTCCTGCATCACAAATGGAGATAACCAGCTCGTTTGATTGAACGTCTTGTCTCCTCCTGATAAAGGCATCAGTCAGTGATGGATGCGGCCGTCTTCAGTGTTTAGTGTTTCATCTTGATTCTCTGGCGTAATAAAGCACGTTGTTCCCACTCCCACTTAGGCTCCGCACCACCCACACCCCCGTTGTTCCCCCATGTCTTTTTGAGCTGCCCAGATGAAAACTCGTGCTGAGCCGAGCCTTGTTGTGATTTCAGTGGGAATATGTGCTTGTTGTTTTTAGGGTTGTAAATAGACACAGCTGTCTGCCATCACCGTTTTTCTGTCTTGATTTATGCTCCTACAAATCCCACAATGCCGCCGAACCAGCTGGATGCCATAAGTGCAGTGTTTTGTTGTATATGTGCACCCTTGAGAGGGATCCAAGATGTTATGGAAAACAGAGCGGAGCTCCAGCTATCGACGGTTCTTCCTCTAGTGCCATAAGACGCCACGAATGGCTATTAACATATAATAAGACGTAGCTATTGCACTCATACTAATGTTTAACATATCTAAAAGCCTATTTTATTGTGAAATCTCTCCAACCGAGAGACAAATTGGCACCAGTTTCTGTCTCATCAGTCGGTGCAGAGGTGGGGAGATTCAGTTCAACACCCCAGATTGAATGAAATTGAGGTCTTCACTCTGCGGCTTAACGGGCCGTGCTTTTCGTGATCTGTCACACCAGCAAAAAAATCCATCACCCCCACTATAGCCCGCAGCTCAGCAGAACGCACCTCCATTTGTCGCCACAATTTCCAAGCTGCACTTTTCTCCTCAGAGTGAAAAAGAAGTGTTTTTTGGCACGCTCTCGCTCTGCGCTTTTAAATCAGCTCGGAGAGAGGAGGGATTGGACACCCTACTCGGGCCATCTCGACACCGTTACGCTCCAAGCCTCTAATAGTTGTAATTAGTTAATGGACAGATAACATTTATTAAGGCTGCGGTAAGCACTTTTCCCTCCCATCTACCGCACCTCCGCCGCCCCGATCCGCTGCCAACTCCAGTTGCCCCGGAAACAGCATTAATAACGCCATTGGCTATCAAAAGACCTCCAGATCTAGACGTGTGCCTTGCCAAGCAGCTACTCCCACTCCCGCACGCTTGCCAAGAGCAGCGAGCGCAAACTCACACACGTAGACACACAAAGTGGAAAGAAAAACTCATCTAAAGTATAAGTACACTTGAGCTATTTGGCTCCACTAAAGCGCTGCAGCCATCGCTAGTTTTTACCCCACTTATAATCTTCCACTTCACGTACATTTCAATTTTCGGTTCACACCGCCTGGCAGTGAGTTTCATAGAAGCACTACTTAAATGTTGTTGTTGTTTTCCTTTCATCATCTTATACACCACTCTTAAACTTGACAGTTAACAGTGTCGATGATTTTAACGGTGATAATGATGGGTAATGTTAATTATTTTGATGATGTTTGCATCTTTATTCACACGGAATGAACAGTCTTATACCATCAGTATGCTATGTGATGACTGTGTGTTCGACAGGAATGTATCATAATGATCTTTCTCTATTAATAAAGTCATATTTTTCTATTATTCCGAGACTTATGTGTGTGTGGATGCAGAATTAGCACCAGTGAATATGAATTTACAGAGTGATGTATCAGTGTGGTCCTGTTATTGCTGATTCACTACAAAAGGTATTAAATAGGAACCAGAAACAGCCAAATGCTGGGCTATAAAGACCATGTTTCCTGTGCTTCTCTCCAACAGTTAAGATACCAAATGAATTTGGAGACGGACGTCTTTTCAGTGGCAGAGACCCGCTAGGTGGAGGTAAAGCACCTTTTGATGAGTAAAAGCAGAATTTGAGTCGCTTCTCACATCCGTGAAATTAATTTTTCTCGTCCACTTTTTCTCGCAGTGTTACAGTTCCCCGAGTGGAACACGGCGTCCCCGTCGTCCGAGCCCCCGGTGACGCGCGTCTCCGAGAAGGACAACTCGTGGCTGTACACCCTGGACCCCATCCTGGTCACCATCATCGTCATGAGCTCCCTGGGAGTCTTGCTCGGGGCGGTGTGCGCCGGCCTCCTCCTCTACTGCACCTGCTCCTACAGCGGCCTGTCGTCCCGCTCCTCCACCACGCTGGAGAACTACAACTTCGAGCTGTACGACGGCCTCAAGCACAAGGTCAAGCTGAACCAACAGCGCTGCTGCACCGAGGCGTGAGGAGGTTTTTCGAAGGGGGAGGAAAAAAACGCAAAAAAGGAGAACGAGAGCCATTTTTGTGAAAAACCTCTCACTATTTTCTTCATTTCCTCCAGTTCACTTTCAGTTTGGTGGTGCAGATCCCTGGACGCATGGACAACGAGAAAGCCACTTTTCTTTTTTTTTTAACTGCTCGGAAAAAACGTGGCACAGTCCAGTGTTGGTAGTTTTTGTGGTGAAGGAACCAACGAGAGAAAGACTGGGGGTTACCCAGACGGATCGTTCCACTGCGGGGACGTTAGGCCTCAAAAAATATCTACACATATCAATTACAGATTCCTGCTCCACCAAAAGAGAACTGTCTTTAAAAGCATCATAGATTTGTAAGAGGTCTAGTTTTGAAGCTGGATACTGTTAAGCTACACAGTCAGAACACGTCGTGTTGGAACGGTGGTAGGTTAGGAACGTGCTTAGAAAGCGTCTTTTTTGATCACATGTGAACACAGTGGCCTAGAACTTAGCTCCTTTGTGTGGCCCGTTGGCTTTTTTTTTGTTCCGTCGTAGACTCTGCTACCGATCAGCCTCAGTTATCCTCTTAGTTCCTGACAGTCTGTGGTATTTTTAGTCCCAGACGTCCATCGAGTTTCTGCTCGGTCACTCTCTTTCTGTTTAATGTTTTCCTTCTGGCCTATCGCCAGGCTGCGATGGCAGATAAAAAAAGAGGTGTATGTGTGTGTAGAGGTGGGGACGGGGAAGGAAGAAGGGGTGGGGGGGGCATTTTAACACATTCTTTTAATGACAGAGAGAGTTATTGTTAGATTTAGTTGTTACTAGTTCCTGTCAGAGAGAAGGTCATGTTTACATTGTGGTTAATGGTGAAAGGTCAAGGAGCTTTCGGTCGGTGCAACCTATGGATTGCTGGTAAGGGCAGGGACTGAAAACCACTGAAGGAAGACAAACAAAGAGAGAGTGAGACTGACGGAGCTTTCTCTCTCACAGGGGAGGCGATGTTTCCCCCCCCCCCTCGTGCTTCTCCATCGACTGACCGTGTGCTTCGGACACACAACAAGCCTTAAAAGCAAAACTGTTCGCGGAAAATGTTTGAAAAAAGGAAACGTTGAGGCGACGCAAAGAGAGGATCTCTCTCTCTTTGTACATGTGGACCTCAAAAGCCATGATTTAAAGGACCTACTCCCCACCCCAACTCACACACAGATCACACCACCACCTCAAAACTACCGGCTAATCGTGGCCTGTGTTTTTTTTTTTTTTTTTTAATTGTTTCATTTTTTTAATGTCGGCTCTTGCACAGCAAGGCGGGACTGTTTTGAATCAGAAACTGTCTTGCACGCTCTGAATGGACTCATAAGCCATGAGAAAAGGAGAGGGCGAGAGAAGAAGAAGTCTCCCTCCCACGCACATGCACACACACACTTCACTTGTATATACAGATGTATATACAGAACACGAACACACACCCTCTCTCGCTCACAAACACACGCAGCGAGAGGACCGAAAAATGAAGGGAACAATAATTGCTGCTGACAAGCTCTATATTTGATGCCATGGATTCACTCGAACATTTCATCCCACCGTCACCATGTACACACACACACAAACACACACACACACACGTGCTGTCCCTCTCCTCTGAGGCCCGCTTCTCTGGACCCCACTGACTCTCTTCAAAGTGCCTTGGAGCCTCGGGGGTCCAGTTTGCCTTTGGAGCCGGTATCAGACACAGTAACTTGACACTGACAGTGACAGTCACAGCGCCCCCTTCTGTCTGGGAGGACCAAACAACATTTAAAAAAAGGACAGGATCCCCCACACCACCCCCCTTTCGCACTGCTCGGACTGCTGTTGTTGTTGTTTTAAAGGGGTCTTTGTACAGAAATGCTCTTTTTATGATTGTTATTATAATTATTGTTATGATTATTTAATAAAGGATTTATACCATACTGAGGAAAAAGATGGCTCTTAAATTTTATTTATACTCGCGCGCCACACCCATGGATGTATTAAGAGAACTGGATACAGCGTTGGAGGCGGGGCCACGTTCATTCCTATGAAAGTTGCTCAGTGGCGCATGAAGCCAAAATGGTTCAACTTCCGGCGATCGTCCGCATCCATCGGGGCCATTGGAGCAGGCGCAGTAGCGTCCGCTCAGTCACATGGCTTGGTCACGGGGTCACAATCGTCACGGTGTCGTCACAGCTTGCTAACCCGGCCTCCAAGCCCTCGCTCCAGCCTTGGTCTGGGTCTCATTCACATGAACGGAGGAAGGAAAATAACTCTGGATTCAGCTATTAGTGCGTTTTACAACTTTTAGGACGTAATGATTTAAATAAGGACTATTCAAGTGTTCATACTGGGAAGTTGATTTACCTAAAAGAAAGTCTCTTTCCCAATGTAAGTCTATGGGAAAAAGTCTTTTTGGGTCCAATGGCATTACGTGACGGAAATTGTAGTACCACCGTTTGGCCGCTACGAAAATTGGTATCAACTACCGGCGCTTTTCCTGGGGACTTGGTTTATGATTAGCGCGTTGTTCGTACGTTCCGAAATAGTCTGTGGATAAGCAAGAAGTCAACGAATTTTACCGGAAGGGCGTAAATAAAAATGTACAAAAGAGCAGCTTTCTCTACTTTTCTCTACTTCTGGTACCTGAAGCCTGATGTGTATATCTAACTTTTTTTTCCTTGCAGGAGAATTTAAATATTCCATGAAAGCTTTTACAAAATTATCTCTCGTACCTCGTGCCGGCTTCACTACGGCGACCATAAACCCACCTTTAGTGTGATACATTGTGTAAAAGAGCAGAAATTGATGCGTTTTTCGTAGCATTTTTGTCATTTCTGCGATACTACCCACAAACTCCGTCTGAGACTTTGAGCCAAACTCTCACTTTTAATTGCAAAACGAAAACACACACACACAAACTCATGTTATCCTCTCTTTCTCCGTCACATACACATATAATACCATGTTGTCAGCCTGCTACACTTGGCCTCTAATCTCCACATGATGTCCCATTAGTCCGGACCTCTGGTGGCCCTCATTTAGGAGCTCCAACATCAAAGCTTTGAAGTGCCCGCCGTCTCAGCCACACACACACACACACACACACACTCATACAGTACACATGCAATTACTCTGCTTCTCTTTTATACAGCTTGCTGAGTCTCCCACACAAGGTTCCATTTATCCACATAAGCTTCCCTCACCTAAATGCAAACCCACTTAGCAAATACAGCACCGAGTTTCAGATCCAGAATGTGATACCTTTGACTCTTTGGGGTCTCCTGGACGCCAAGACAGCCAAAGTGGTCCACATCTTTCACAGGGGGGGGTCTAATGGTGGCTGTTACCGTTGTGATTTGGAAGATTAATGAGAAGTTAATGTTGCTTTGCTTGTACACGCTCCTGTAAATGTGTTTTTCCCTCTCTGAAATAGACGTAACTTTTTAATTACAGCTACGTTTAACACAACTTTGATATGAAATGGAGCCTGTAGCTCAGGTAGCACATTATGAGCCGTACAAAGCAGAACGACACGTGTTGTCGCTGCACAGCGGCGATGGCAGTGGCTGTTAGCATGCTCCGGTCCGTGACATAGCGGGCCAATTACCGCCTCTGAAAAAAAACACAGACTATCCCCAGTCCGCCGGAGGAGCGCGATGCCATCTGCTCGCAGGTTTGATTGATCCCGGCAGAACAGTCACGACCACATCACACGAATGAACGCCGACAGGAAATTACCAAAGGAGCCAGATTGTCATTGTTCCATACCGCCTCTTGTTTTCACAACCAAATTATTCTTAATTTTTTTTTCCCTGCGAGTGTGTGTGCTACCCAAATGTTGTTTTTCTAGGTTTTTATCAGTCCGTAACGGCACACTGCGGGGGCCCTTTTCCTTTAGCCGTCAGATCAGAGAGTTCTTTTTGCCTCTGAAGCCGAGGCGGCCTTCAAAGAAAAAGCTCTGGCACCCTGTAAGTCGATAGGCCAGATTGAGGAGGGAGCCCATTTGAGGGTCGCGCCACAGGAAGTGACTGCAGCACACAGCTAATTAATCTGGGGATTATGTAATCAAGATGGAAGAGAGGGCAAACGGGCAGTCAGTCATCACACTTAGGGAGGAAACTTTTCTAACTTAATCACTTAGTGCTTCCTTTATATGACTACACTTCTCACTAGCAGCTTGGCTATATCAAGGCACATTTGGTTTTGTTAACCCTTAAAAATATCTTGCAATGCAGAATATTAATAAAAAACAAATTCAAAAATCCTCCATATCCTCCTCCTAAAGCTTCAGTGACAGTCTGAAGAACCACCTGGAGACTAAACCCTTGCATCTCTTTCAACAGCATCCAAAATGCTGTCACAAACTGCACACAGACATGCAGAGACGTACATGTTTCATGCACACACACACACCAGCACGCACCCACATCCCAATGGTCTTACTGGGAAGGGGGCCCAGATAATCTTGTCGGGCCTGCCAGCGGTTCAAAGCACCTATATGGGTCAGAGTGGGGAGGGTGTGTGTGTTTGTGGAGGATGGAAAGGGGCTCTGTGGCAACTTGCCCGCCAATGACGACAGACCCAATGACAACAAATGCCAAAGTCTTGTATAAACACCAGGCAGACCATCACTTTGCTTCCTCCGTGACATTATCATCTCGCCGCCGCCAGAGGATACTGCCTCCGAAAACAAATACATGGAGGAAATGATTGGGATGAGAAGAGCTCCATTCAAACTAGGCCGCCTTCTTGTCATCGTGAAGCAGCACAGAGGAAATTAACTTGATAAAAAGATACTGTGGGTGATTTGCGGCAATTTTGGGAGCACAACAACACCGACGCTTGGACGCTACTCCCTCTAGATTGGAGCTAATGCCTCATGCTGACTTCCCTCAGCATCGGATTTGATTTCTCCAAAGCGTCTGACATTTTCTCCATCAACAGATCATATGGGGATCTGGAGCATTTTCCTCTTGACTGAACTTTTGTTGTGGACGCGCAACGTGACCAGTGTGACCTATGGGGTGGCGCCACCTGTTCGCTCCACTTGAGGCTGGTGTGTTTACAGTCACGGTCGCCCTATTTAGCACAAGAAACTTGTTATCAGGCATTGCGGGAGGTCCACTCGCAATGGATCCTAACCATCTGTCTGGGGTGGTTGTGGTTGAGTTTGAGTGAAGGTGTTGCAGACATGCTTGACGTCAGAGACCAGTACTAGAACAGTGTGGAGCATTTAGGGGGATCTATTGGCAGGAAGTGGAATATATTATTAATAAGTATGTTTTCTTCAGTGTATAATCACCTGAAACTAAGAATCCTTGTGTTTTTGTTAGCTTAGAATGAGCCGTTTATAGCTACATAGGAAGCCATGTTTGTTTTTGCTGGTTGCAATCTGCAACCACACCATTAGATGGTGACAAATCCAACATACCGGACCTTTAAGTAATTGCTTAATCAAAATCAATGTTGTAGAAAACAGAGATCTTTTTTATTCCATTCTGCTTCCTTGTCAATACCCGGCTCCTACATTACCCACAATGCAACTTCTGTCACAGATTCAGGTGTGTTTTAAAGTGGCTAATGAAATCTCCAGCCTCAAGCAGAGATGGGAAGCGGCTACAGACGTCTGGTAACAACTCAGTCGCCAGAAAGAATGTTGGCATTGTACGTTTATGCAAACTGCGGGATATGTTGAATGTTCTGAAACAAAAATACATTTCATAAGCAGATTGTTTTCCTTGTGAGTGGGCTGCTGGTAACATTCATTAATACTCCCCAACATCTGCAGACTTTTATGTGTAAAATTGGTGGATATCCACTTCCTGTGGGACAGGAAGTCACATCACAACCCTTCCTAACGGCCTGTTCACATTTGGTTATAGATTATTGTTATATCTCTTGAACATCCAGTCCACACATCAGGAATTAAGTCTTTAAAATGGTATTTAGGTAGAAAGAGTGATCAGTGTGTTGGTGCTTTAAAGATTACGGAAAAGTTTTAACACAACCTAATTCTAAAAACAGATCAGATAATATGAACTCTTGAACCTGAGAGGGGAAAAAGATATAATTATATCTGCCAATCACAAGTGAAGTAAAGGAAAGCTGTTAGTGGAGCAATCACACTTGACAGGTTGTCAGGATTCTTCAACAAAACATCTTAAAAAACTTCTGTAATAATCTGTTCGATGCCGGCACCGTAGACAATTCTTTACTCCGAATCTGTCAAATGATTTCTGCGGAGCCGAGTCGCCATGCCTGTTATTATTTGAACAAGCGTGTCGATAATAGAAACGAAAAACAAAGTTGTATTTCATGAAAAGCGTTGATCAATTAGCAATGACAAAGAAAAGAGCATCGCGCTTTCAAGATTGCAGCTGGGGCAGATTTCAGAAAGAAGCAAATAAACAGCTGTGCTCATCATGATTCACTCTCGCTGTCATCATTAAAGGGGAAGAAAGGAAATAAGAAATAGAAAATCGTCTGAATGCCTGAGTCGGCTGTGTGAGGCTGACACCCCGGTTTAGTTTGTGGAGCAATTGAAATGGCCTTTTCTCGTAACTTTCTGCTCAAATTAGAGCTCTTTCATTATGTATTCCATCGAGGAGATAATCAAATTCAATTGCACTTTGAGACCCATCTGTTCCAAAATAATTGACGATTCTACCCTTCAAAAAAAACAACCTCCCGAGTCTCCTCGACTCTGCACATAAATCTCCTCATCTGAATCAAATTAGCTCCACGAGTAACGTGCGTTTATGAAGCGACCGCCACATTTCCCCTTTGATGGAGTCGGACACTGCGGAGTGATGTCGGCAGAAATGCAGCAGTAAATGAAAAGGTGCGATGTAAAAGCATGGAGCGTTATTTTACCCTTAAAAGGCACTAATGAATGCACTTAACCCCCGGAGACACACGATCCCGACTGACTTTACTCTCTTTCAGAGGCTGTAGCAGGTTCAGTTTTAGAGCCAGAGTGAAGCTACAGATATGATATGAACCGTGACCTCTGACCTCAAGATATGTGAATGAAAATGGGAAATGAGACCGTTTTTTGAGACTTGACCTCACTGTATAAAATGACCTGTGGTGACCTCTAGGATAATCACAGCCTCATGAAACTTTACAACCACAAACTAGAGACCTAGAGCATTCAGAGGATGGATGGCGTTACTAGCTAGATTGACAATAAGGGGGTTTCTGAGCAGTTTACACAACAGAAGTGCTTGCCATCGAATCGCCGAAAAATGCAATTCTTGCAGAAAACCTCCAAATGTGAGAAGTTTTTGAAACCAAATCACAGCATGGCTTTTTCTAAGGTATTCCTCAAGGTCTTGGTGTGTTAATGTGGTATTTTGGAGGGATTATTGATCATTTTTATCAATTCTCAAGTGGTAAAAAATTGCTAAATTTAGCACCAAATCTCTGTAACAAATGGTATCAACCCAAAAATTTCTGCAAGAACTTATGAGACATAATAGAGCATGAGAATCGTTCTAAACACTTATTACTGCATCTTAAATTAATCTTCAGGTTCCCAGCTTTCAGATGATGTACACCACTTCTATGTGTCATCTACTGTTGACCTGCTATCTCCCTCTAAAGACCCCCTGCACCTCCCTAAAAAAAGACAAAACGGGTCTATTGTGGGTCTAAGTGAAGATGTAATAATACATTTAAATAGTAGACACATTTCTTTATTCACAACACTGAATTCCATTGTGGCGTGAAAATTGTAGCTGTCTGTCTTGTTTTGTTGTTTCCCTTTTTCCTCTGTTTTCATGATTTGATCATAAGCAGTGTATACGCCGCGTGGAGAAGTGTTGTGGCAGAGGCAGATTATGAGGCCTGTGTGAATGTGAAGCCTCAAGAGGAGAGATCTCTGTGTTTGGTTAATGTGGGATGGAGCTATGTGCTCTGTGTATATCCTCAATCCTCTGAGTGGGTTGCTGTTGATGGTACGGGGTTATATTTTATGCCTTGTAGGAGGCAGAAATAGCGTGTGTGTGTGTGTGTGTGTGTGTGTGTGTGTGTGTGCGACAGTAATGTGGTGACATCCTTCTCGCTGTGATAGTTCTGTACCATGGCGCTCTGAGTAACTGCACCCAGGAGAAAGTGGATTTACAGCCTCATTCAACTGTGCTGAGCTCCAGTTAAACATCATTCAAACCGCCAACTTAGCAATCCCTCTCTCTTTTTTTCTCTATCTCACCACACACACACATACAAACACCCTTCTTCATAACAGACACTCGCTGAAGGACGAGATTCATGGGGCATTTGCAGTAAGTGTTTTGGAGATTTATCTCTGCGCACTCCTTTCATTTTTCCCTTCCAGTTCTTGTGTTGCTTTTCACCTGAACAATTACATCGCAGAAGTGAATCTCACAGACGCATGAAGCTCGAAGCCGCCGAGCTTTGGCGAGAGAAATATTCATAAAAGTGATTCAGAGAGAGAGCAGTAAAACGGAGAAAACACACAAACGAAACAATCGTTCTGCATATAAGCAAACAGAGGAGGGAGGAAAGGGGCCTGCTCAATTTGCTTATCAGTTCCTCTCAAGCTACAGTTCAGGCCCTTGGAGACATAACAGCATCAGGCCACTGGGGCACACAAGCGGGGAGTCGAGTAAACACATCGTAGTAGAATAAGCAAGCTGCACAAAAGGCCTTCCTCCCATGACCAAAGCCACACACAAAGACGCTGCAGTTTCCATATATATACACTAGCAAAGACCAACAATCCACTGACAAATACCGCTGAAAATATCAAATCAATATCACGTTTTTGAAACTGTTTGGACTCGGCGTCATCATGGGATTATTTGTAACAGTAATAACCCCTCAGAGGATGGAACCAGGGGGGAGCGTGCACACCTGGCCTCTCCTCTGAACACACACAGGGAGGGAAAACAAGACTACATGGACGGATGTGTTTTTCTTGCATGCGTGGACCTGCTTGTTTTATGATGTGCACGCTCAGGTTTAGTCCCCATGTGTCCTCCCACCCCGTGCGTTTTTTTGGTTCACCTTAAGTTGTTATGGAAACAGGAGCAGCATTAGCATGGGATGTTGGGATGGCGGGTCAGCTCTCTCTCGGCACCTTGCCAAAAAAGAGTCCTTCTGTATTTGGGCGCCTCTGTATTGAGTGCCTCCCAGATTTATATAGAAGTGAAAAACACAAAAGGGTTCTGCAAATTATGCGCATATAAATTTCTGCACTGCTGTTCACCTGTATTTTCCAGCCATTTGTGTCCAAAATGTGATTTTTCAGAGAGAATGTGAGCCCCCCTGCTGCACAGGCGTGTCCCCCGCTGAGTGTGACACTGTTGAAGATGTTGCCACTCAAAAACAGCTCCCATAACTCATGAATATGATATTTTTCTGCATTACTGTGTCTCCTTCCTTCCTAGCAATCAGCCTGCAGACAACGTCTGGTGCTGTAAAGGTATAGCCTTTGACACAAAACAACCACTGGCACTGCAAAGTGTCCGAGAGCATCGGTTCTTCATCAGCAAGAAGATGCTCCCAGTATTCCCACGACCCCCAGCCAAATAAATAACCCGCCTCCGCTTGACACCAGTGAGTCCTTGTCTCCAGATGCTCTGCCTGCCTTGCATCTACCCAGAAGGCCTCCGCCTCCTCCTCTTCTCCCATAACCACACTACTACAGCCTTGAGGAGAGCAACGCTACCTGCATACAATCAGCACATACTGTACACACACACACGCGCGCAGCCGTGATGGATGGCCTTCCGCTCTCGGTAATGCACAAAAGCATTATCCGTCACCCTCCAGCCCAGAGGAAAGAGATGCTCTTTTAAAATTGACACTCTGCTCCGTGACAGCGTCCCCGGCAAGACGGCCCGGCTGCCGAGCCACTCATGCGGGAAGGTGCCCCCTCCTCCTCCTCCTTCCTAATCTGTCTTGGGTGGGGGGATCATAGAAGCCCTTCCAGTTCATTTAATACTTCTCACTTCATACTCCATTATTCAAAGTTGTTAAATCACAGTAAAGTGTGCATTTGTGCCTCATGGCGTGTTGGGAATACTGGAAGTGTTGATGATGTGAATACCCGACCAGCGTTAAATCCTGGACTAGATAAAGGGCAATCCTGGATAGAGAAACTCTGTTTGTGCCAGAGTGCTTTGGATTATTTACACATTTCTTGTTGCTATGTCATACATCATACATATTTGCATTCATTTATGCTCTGTTATTTTTGCACATGCTGCATATTTTGCAACTTTACCATGCTTTTATGCATTTCACGCACATGTGTTCCAGCAAAATATGTTGTGTTATGTCCCGTATAGTGTCTGTATGCTCTCGTTCCTTGTTTCAAGAAGCTACGATCCAATCAGTGGCACCTGGCAAAGCAATAAAGTGCTCCTCCTCTATCTCCCTCTCAGCCCGGCACACTGCAGGCACACTCCTCGTGTTTCTACCTTCTGACCCAGGTTTGTTCCATATGAGGCTTGAATGATGCTGAATTTAAACTGTTTTGCTTATGTGCTACCGGTGCTACTAACTTAATTTACCTTTCAGCATTAACATAACTGATTAAATATGAGACAAAAAAATGTATTTGGTTACTTTTCATTTACAAATCATATGTCATCATCCAGACAAGGAAAAGCGACAATAGATAAATCGAGGTATTTCTGCTCTGCAAGGTGTGGATAGCTTAGAGGCAGAGGACGACGTAGGGGCATCAAATCAGGCTCTTCATCATCAAGAGAAGGAAACCTGATGTTTTTCAAATCTGGGTACTTCTTCTTATAACTCATGTGAAGCACAGCATCACCATGTGGACAACTTGGAGGCAGTGGAACCTCTTGAGGCAACAGGTTGGGACGCTTTGGATCGTCATCCAGACAAGGAAACACAATGTTTTTCAAATCTGGGTACTTCTTCTCATTAATGTCCGACGCATCATCAGCCGAAGGAGGAGGACTTGGAGGCAGTGGAATCTCATGAGGGGACAGGTTGGGACACTTTGGATCATCATCCAGAGGAGGAAACTTGAACATCAAACACGCCATCTCATCATCCAGAGAAGGAAACCCAATGTCAGGTAGGTTCTTCACATGAGTGTCTTCTATGTGCAGCACATCCTCGGGAGGAGGAGGGCTTGGAGGCAGTGGAACCTCATGAGGCAACAGGTTGGGACGCTTTGGATCAGTGTCGCCATCCAGAGGTGGAAAACCAGTGTTTTTTAATTCAGGGTACTTCTTCAAATCAGTGTTCCTCATGTCCAACACATCATCAACAGGAGAAGGAGGACTTGGAGGTAGTGGAATCTCATGAGGCAACAGGTTGGGATGCTTTGGATCGTCATCCAGAGGAGGAAACCCAGTGTTTTTTTTCTCATCAATGTCCAACACATCGTCAGCATGATGAAGAGGACTTGGAGGCAGTGGAATCTCAGCCAGCCAGCTGAGGGGCATCAAATTAGGCACTTCATCATCCAGAGAAGGAAACCATGTGTCCGAAAAATCAGGGTTCTTCGTCTGGTGAAAGTGTCTCACATGACATGCGGCGTCAACAGGTGGAGGACTTGGAGGCAGTGGAACATCACAAGCCATTAGAAGCCGGGACATCAGACAGGCCGCTTCATCATCCGGTGAAGGAAACCCAGAGTTTTTCTTCTCGTGAGCATCTCCCATGTGAAACACATCTTCAGCAGGGGGAAGAGGACTCTGAGGCAGTGGAACCTCATGAGGCAACAGGTTGCGACGCTTTGGATCGTCATCCGGAGAAGGAAACCCAGAGGTTTTCAAAATATTCTCATAAGCGTCTCCCATGTGAAACGCAGCGTCAGCAGGTGGAGGACTCGGAGGCCGTGGAACCTTCTCAGCAAATAAGCACACGCAGGGGGAGTATTTCATTGCAGGAGGTGGTTTAGTGGCTGCCTCTTGAAAGCTGCAGCAGTTGATTTTGACATCATACAATGCAAACAGATAACAAAGGATGCTTTATTAGACAGACTAGTCAATATATTCTAATTGTAATAAGCTATAATGATAGTTTCTATGATATTTTCATGTTGAAACATTGGGTTGCTGCTCCTTATTACAAGCTATTACTATAACCATCCAGTTCTAGATCTTATTTGAAGCTATTTGAAGTGTAATGCAAGACTCACCTGTTAGTTTCATCACAAGGAGCTGCTGCACCACAGTGCATTTTACTGGCGTTATCCTTTTTCAGGCATCGGCCAGACCAAAGGTCCATGGTGGATTTGGTTTGACAGTCTGTTTAATATCACAGAAAGTGTTGTCAGAGAAGTAACACAGTTTTAAGCCTACCATTCAAAACTGCAGTGTTAAAAGAACATGTGTTTGTATGAAATACCCATGATGCATATTGGATATCAATAAAGTTGTTTTGGCAATCTTTGAATGAAAGATCCATAAAGCCTTACTTCAGTAATGTTTTCCAATCTCCAATATCTCCTTCGAGGTTTTCAGTAAACTTCATGAGAGAGCCAATGGAATTCTTTGGTTTTTTGTTTTTATTCAAAGTTAAAAAATACAGTAAAATGCAACTTAATGTTCTAAACCGAATAGTTCATCTAAGCTCGTTGTTTAAGAACTGCATTCAGCCTGGTAAACTGATATTTTTACAGATTAGTACATGCAAAATCTAAAATTAGAAAATAATGTGCATATAGAGGAGCAAATCCAGATTATTTCCTGTCTAATTCTAGCTGGGAAGATGATGTTGTTGCATCACTTATAATTATTTATTCCACCTGAAACTCTATTATTACATCAGGGCTGTCAAAGGTAACGTGTTAACACAAATTCAATATGACGGCACTAGTTTCTTTAACGCATTAACACACTTTTAGGTTGTGGAGGGCTCTGTTTTGAAGCTAGAGTGAAGATACTGGCATCATATGAAACTTAAGAAAATGTCATACTAGGAAGGAAACTAATTAACACCTCAAACTTGCGCCAAACTTTGGACGAGGAAAAACTGTCATGGCCATTTTCAAAGGGGTCCCTTGACCTCTGACCTCCAGATGTGTGAATGAAAATGGGTTCTATGGGTACCCACGAGTCTCCCCTTTACAGACATGCCCACTTTATGATAATCACAAGCAGTTTGGGGCAAGTCATAGTCAAGTCAGCACACTGACACACTGACAGCTGTTGTTGCCTGTTGGGCTGCAGTTTGCCATGTTATGATTTGAGCATATTATTTTATGCTAAATGCAGTACCTGTGAGGGTTTCTGGACAATATTTGTCATTGCTTTGTGTTTTTAATTAATTTCCAATAATAAATATATACATATATTTGCATAAAGCAGCATATTTACCCACTCCCATGTTGATAAGAGTATTAAATACTTGACAAATCTCCCTTTAAGGTACATTTTGCACAGATAAAAAATGCGTGATTAATTTGCTATATATATATTTTGGTGGCATACCCAACAAGCATTTTTATTTACCCATATCCCACTCACAGAGAAGCGTGAGGATGCAGTTTAGTGGTCGTGTTAAAGCCACTGCAGCCCGCTGTAGGGGTTGAGGATTTGGCAGGAGTTGCATCAAAGTACCTGAAGGTCAAACGCATCAACCTCACGACATTTGCAGCAGGCCATTGGAGGGCGTGAGGAGCTGGATTGCCTCATCAAAGACTCCATCACTGGTGGTGGTGGTGTCAACCTCCACATCCACAAATCTGTGACTGTAGGAAGGCGGGCAACAGGAGACTATTTAACCTCAAATGCCTCAATGTCTGAGATTAGTGCTTATTCTGCAGTGGCTTTAATAATAATAATACTTTTATATTAAAAGTGTCATTGTACGGTAAAGTATTGTGCAGTAGCACACGCCCGAGGCCATAAAATACCCACTTTTGTTCTGCTTATCAGCATATCCCTCCTCTCAGGGAGCCACGTGTTGTGCTGCTATGATGTGAGGCTGCCCCTAGTGGTCAAAGCAATATTTGAAAGATGATTTTTGGAGAGGTTTGCCATGAAAATGCTTAAAGTAACTAGAGGTTGCAGCTCAAAAGGGCAAATCCACATACTGTGCAAGGTGTTTCCATGTGTGTGTGTGTGTGGCGTACAGGAGAGAGGTGCTGCCAGTTTTCCAGTCCATTGTGCCTGAAGTGTGTAGATAGGTTAGTTTGGGGCTCTGCGTTTTCTCTAACAATACCTCTCTGCCTCAGCCTATCTGCCTCTGTATCTGTGACAGATTCGCCCACACACTGATGCACTGGGGCGTCAATCTGGTTCCTCTAGCCTGCGTTATCTTGTACATACACACACTTCTCTCTTCTCTGTCTTTCTCTACCACTTCTCTCTCATCGCATGGCGTCCGAGCCCCTCTACGTAGAGGACCACTGTGGCGAGGGGCGCAGTTCGGCAGCAGTGGAGGTAGCCCCTTTTGTGTTTATCAAGAGCAGTCTGACAGGAGATCTTATCCTCCTGTATGTGCTGCTCAGCAGGAGAAGGTGGCTGAACTACTCTCAGTGGGCTGCCGGGGTCGGACAGTTCAAGCTCAAACTCAGAGATACAATGTCAGGCTCAGTAGGCCAAGTGTAAAAAGCTCTTTTAAGCTGGAGGTCATCGACCCTCATGTGCTGAGAAGCTGGTCACCCGTTTAAAAGCTTTGGTTTGTAAAGTATCAAAAAATAGGAGCATCTCATTCTTAGAAAATCTGTTGAGTGTCCCTCAACTCAGCACGACGGTGGTCCATTCACTCAAGTACCTCACAATCACCCGATTTGACTGTTATCAGGCCATTAAATAGGCGTTATCAGTTGCTATAAGCACCGTCGATGTGGGTCAGTAGGGGCCTACTACACCTACTACATTGTAAAAGTGAAACTTAAAAGCAACACGTTCTAACATGGTGTTAAACCGAATGTAACGTCACATTTTGAAAACAAACAAAATGGCTTCTTTAGGTTTAGACAACAAAACTTCAACGTCTTTAGGTTTAGGCAACAAAACTACAGCTTCTTTAGATTTAAGCAATAAAACTACAATTTATTTAGGTTTATTCAATAAAACTACAACTTCTTTAATTTTAGGCAACAAAACCTCAACTTCTTTAAGTTTAGGCAAAAAAAACAAGTTAAGTTTAGGGGAAAAGAATTGTGTTTTGGGTTAAAATGCGATTCCAGTCTCCTGGGTGAAAACCCTGTGTTTTGTGTCCCATCCATCATCCCCATCCTTCACCTTTGGAGTTTTAGGCTGTCTATACTACAGAGCCTGACTTCTGCTTCTGCTCCTGTCATGATTACTACAGTCGCTAGAGATCACCGTCATGTTCTTTTATACCTTCTTTTGGTGATCTACCATGTGAATAGATGATAAAACCTACTACTGGGTGTAGTTGGCCTCTATTGATCCACATCTATGGGGCTTAAAGCGACTGATAATGCCTCTTTAATAGCCTGACAACAGTCTAATCAGTCACAATGATGAAACCGGTTGAAAACTTCATGAATGGAGAATTCCCCTTGCAGACAGCCGTCAGCATGCAGGTCAGAGGAAGAGTCTAGACCAGATGTCTGAACCAAGAACTTGGCGTAGACAGGAAATTCAGTATGTGATTTTTAACTGTGGGTTGGTTCTGGCAGATAAGCTTGGAAAACAGACATTCAGTAGTCGTGAGGGTGAAGCTGTTGCATGAATGCAGACGTTCGACACATGCCTGACTGTGATTTAGCATCAAATATCTAAAGATTGTGTGGTAGTCGTTCTACCACACAATAGATCACGGCTGATTTGTCAGTATTAAAGGTAGCAAAGGTCATCTGCCAGTGAGCTAGTGGTAAGAGCTGTATTCACCAAAACCCAATCCTTCAGTGAACACTACATTCAGCAGAACCGAAAGCTTTATTGATCGCCCTTAGTACTAATGAGATCGGACGTAGCATTCCTAACACCGCCAGTATCCTTTCCTCACTAAATCAAGGGATTAGATTGGCATACACATCCGTCTTATCCCCGCCTGTTACCATCCGTATGTGTCAGGCGGCTTCAAGCGGACAAAGAGGCATAAATGAGAATGAGAGAAAAGGTGCGATTGAATACAAGAAAAGACACACCTAAAGGACTTATAGGGTCTCCAGCTGAGTCTGTATGCGGAGGTGGAGACGCCCACAAAAGGGGAGAGAGATGAGGGTTGTGATGGGCAGGCCATCACATCCACTGGGAGACAAAAGAGCGGGGTGACAAGCAGCCGATGGACAGAAGGTCCATTTCCACTCGCACAAAAGAGCCGGGGAGATGAAGCAGATTAGCAGCTCTTTATGCCCATTGTGAAGGCTCTAAATGATAAGATTTACCCCTTTTCCCATCCCAGCCTATGTGTGTGAGTGTAAGCTCTTTTCTGTTTCACTCCACCAGGATACGCTTCCCATATTCTTTCACATGCAGGTATATATATATATACACACACTTTTTTTTCGTCTTTTATTCATCCTCACAGGAAGGAGAGACGCGACAGATGGCTTTTGAGTCACTTCCCTTCTTTGTACTAAACCCTGAATTTACAGTTTGATGGGAACGCTCTTAACTTCAAGCCTCTCATCACTGAAAGACTACGTTCTTTATACGTTCCTTTGACTTGAAAATTACTCTTTTCAGTGGCACACTTGTTTCTATCATCATTAATCACTCATTCACTTCATACAACAGTAAAAATGATACGGTGTTAGCAATTAATATCATATATTATACACTATATAATATTACATTATTATGTTCCATCTCCAGGAGTAGTATGACTGTTGAATACAGTGGTTTCCTCTGATTATACCTTAGTATTTAGTGCCATCTACTGATCATTTTGTAACATTACCAGATCTCATTTTCCCCCGTTTGATCATACAATCCATTGTATAAGATATAGCATCTCTAAATTGTATGAAATTAGAGTTATGTAGGCCTATACCAGTGTAATTTAACTGTAAATAAGTGGCACACTGTTGGAAGTGACAGAAATTGGCTTAATAATATTACCACTATAAAGATAAACTAGATCATATGGGTTTAGCCATGCTCTTTATCATTGAACTGCTAATGAACTGTATTTCCAGTGGTGAAATGTAACTAAGTACATTTGTTCAAGTGCTGTACTTAAGTACAACTTTGAGGTACTTTACTTGAGTATTTGCTTTTTATGCCACTTTACACTTATTTCAAAGGGAATACCCTTACCAAAATGAAGTTTATTCAAGTGCACTATAGTATATTTCATTTACTCATGTATACTTGGTTTATACTGACAAGTATACAGAAAAGTCTAAGTATACTTGAAGAAGTATTCGAGAATTCCGTGAAAAAAAGTTGTAATATTACGAGAATAAAGTCATAACTTTTGGGAAAAAAACGTTGAAATATTACAAGAATAAAGTCATAACTTTACGAGAAAAATGTCGTAATATTTCTGGAATAAAATCATAACTTTACGAGAAAAAAGAAAATAACACGTAAAATTACTACTTTATAATATTCATTTTATTCTAATAATATTACAACTTTTTTTCTCTTAAACTTCTGACTTTATTCTCATAATATTATTACTTTTTCTTGTAAACCTTTGACTTTATTATTGTGATATTACGACTTTTTTCTCGTAAACTTCTCACTTTATTCTCATAATATTCCGACTTTTTTTTCTAGTAAACTTCTGACTTTATTCTCATAATACTACGACTTTTTTCTCATGAACCTGACTTTATTCTCATAATATTACGACTTTATTCTCAAAATCTCTACCTACAACAATGATAAATAAAAAGGAAAATATAAACAAAAAAAAACAGTTATTCATTTCCACTAATTTAAAAAAAAAAATCCACAGGGAGCCACTAGAGAGAAGCTGAAGAGACCCATGTGGCTCCAGAGCTGCAGGTTGCTGACCCCTCCTCTAGGGGGCGCTGAAGGGAGCGTCAAGCCATGCAATCGAACCCAGTGAGTCAGAACCCTGTTGCGTAAAGGCGTCGATTGCCGAGTCATGGATCGGTGTTGTTGAACATGTAACGCACAAGGACGACATCCTGTAACAGCATGAGCATGCAGGTACACACTTGATGGTGAAGGTAGCGATGGCAGACAACCGTCTAGGTATCACTTCTACTCTCCTTATATAGCCTGTAGTCTGCGTTAAAGCTGTGTATATATATTTACTAGTTGCTAGGGAACCTGCTAGTGGACTAGTTGCTAGGTAACTTGCTAGGTTACCTGGAGGAGTAACCACGTTACTGACAAGAGGAGTATCTCAGAGGAACCTGTGTGAAGTTGCCAAGCAACCTGCCTGGCATATAAGGTAATGTGTGTATATATATATATAGGAGCTAGCTTTATGTGTAGAGCCTCTGAAACACATGCTAACTGTGTTAAATCTCTGCTTGTTTTCCTCTTTAAAGTGAGCTAGCTTCTCAATGTGAGTGATGTTGTTGTTGTTGGTGTACTAACAGTGTTTCTGTCACATTTTGTCAGTGTGTGGTGGTCATTTATAAGCAGCAGCTAAAGCAGGTGCTGCAGTGAACCATGAGTCAGCTACTAAATATGTCACTGAAGTTCACAGCCTAATATAGCAGAGCTAAGCAGCCTAGTGTGGAGACTAAGCACTTCTTTGTTTAGAGGTTATTCTACCTAACAACTGGACATGTAGTACATTTAATTTTGTACTTTTGGTTGTGCTCAGGGAATGAGATGATCACCTGATGATCACCTACATCTGTGTAGACAATAAGTCACACAATGGTGAGATATGTGCCTGATCAGATGTATCTTCTATTAGTTTTCCACCTCCGATGAAGAGCAGCCTCTTCTCAAGCCTAAGGGCACTATTTTAACCATTAGATGCTATTTTAGAATAGAATTATTAAATCATGTTTATAACAAAGTCATTTTTGATAAATTGTGGGGTAAATATTGGGGTAATTTGGCAGTAATTCCAAAGAAATTTCAAATAGGTTAACCTGCTAATTATCACCTAATAACCATGAAATTTGCAGACCTGTAAAATGAGGCACTACCAAATATAGTCATGGATTAAGGTTACATGATATATTCCATAATTCTATGGTCTGGTGTTTACAATTGTAAAGCGTTCTACTTAGATTTCAGAAGTGGCTTGTAGAAATGTTCAGTGACCTGCCACAGTGGCAGCTGAGGAAAGAGGTTGATTTCAGACCCTGGTTGTACTGTATCTCTCCCCAGCTGTAGCCATGCTGTTCATGAAGAGCTACTGTGAAGCCAATGCCTCCATCTCCCACACCTGGGTGGATCAAGGCATCTCGCCGTGCTTCTACTTCACGCTGGTCCCCGCCATCCTGCTCACCATCGCCTTCTTCCTCGGCACCATCCACTGCATATTCTACCAGAAATATGGCACGGAGATGGAACCCAAGTTCATCCCACGCTCGCGCCTCTACGGTTTCCAGCTGGTCATGTCCGTCCTCCTCCTGATTCAGTTCCTGGGTGGGACGGTGTGGCGGGCTGCCAGCGGAGGAGAGCTCCCAGGCTATGTGGTGTTGTATGGCTGCTTCTCTGCGTTGGGCTGGGCTTGGGCTATAGCCCTGCTCAGGGTGGAGAGACGCAGGGCGCTGTTGATGGACCGGACAAGGGGCCACAGCGCGGCCCTGCTGCTGTTCTGGGCCGTGGCGTTCTCAGCTGAGAACTTGGCCTTCGTCTCCTGGTACAGTCCTCACTGGTGGTGGGGCCTGGAGGACAATCAAGAACAGGTGAGGAAACATCAAGTGTCACATAAGATACTTTTTTTTCACCATCATTTTGAAAGTAAAACCCCAAAAAGAGACTTGAGCGTAGATTTTATACCATTTTCAGACTGGATTTGATCAAAATATTGTCCACTGCATTCCCATCATATGCATTGCTTCACTGCTGTCCTCTGTACCAGCATGCAGTGTGTTTTATGCAGTTTATCTCCATTCCTATCTAATCAGGTACTGGTTTATTTCTCTAATCTTAATCCAATAATGCACTGATAGCGTATGCCCTTATTCTGCGTGATTACATTTCTGTTAATGTTTTCTATTGTTGACTATGTGTGCTTTAACGGTCTAATGGGCCAAAGGTAATGATAGGTGCGTCCTTACAGACACACCTGCCACTTTGGTCAAAAGCTGTACATCCGGTTTTGTAGTGTAACAAAGTTCCCACCAAAGCAACAAAGATACAAGCTGGCATGCAAAACATGCACATCACCAATGACAGTGAAGGCAGCGAGACTAGAGCCTTTTTTGCTGAGTCATTGCTCAGTGTGACTTTCAGATCCCAGAAGCTACACCGTTAACCAATCAAAATGTAAGACAAAATCTTGCCCCTCCCACGCTGAGTCAGTTACACTTCAGGGTTATGTAATTGTAAGCATGACTTGACGTTTGTATTATTTTATCTGTCCTTTACTCTACATGTTGTTTTGTAATATGCAGTATTACTCCTCAAACTTTGTTTTACTCAATTTGGTTATTATTATTATTATTATTATTATTGATGTAACTTATTAAAGGCTTGGTAGTTGTATTAGTGACACATCTGATACAGTCATCAGTTTGGTCATATTCTCATACAATGCTCCATTATGTGCATTAAATTGACATCTCTCTACTATCACATGCTAACTAACTATGATGTGGTATCTATATTGTGTTTTTTTTTTATTATATTATATTTTTATTGACACGTACCAATAAACATACTTCCATGAAATAAGTTACAGACTCTGTATACATACATCACCCACCTATGTCTGTCTAAAGTGACGCATTTTAAGATTTGTTGTACATAGAAAAACAAAATAGTGACACAAATAATTCCAATTTATGGTTGACATATGCTGTTATCCTCTCCATTTTGTAAATGTCCATTGTAATGTCCATCCATGCATTTAAAGTTGGGCTCTCCTGTGATAGCCACTTCCTCGTAAGAGTCTTTTTACCAGCTCCCAGGAAAAAGTCTTACTCTCCAGGGGAACATGACATCTGAAAATATCTTGTAAGGCATTATGAATCTCTCTCCAAAAATCTTGAATGACAGGAAAACATGGCAATGATGTGCATTTCCACATTTTCTCCAGCACGCTGGGGAGTTCTCATCATAGTGGGATTTCCGCGAGGGTGTAATAAAATACCTTATCAGACTTCTCCAACTAAACTAACTCCAATTTTGTGAGCTGGTTCATTTCCATTGAAACAACCATATTGTTGTCCATTCTTCCTTGAACCCCTGCAGGTGCAGTTCGCCCTGTGGCTGATGCGCTACACAGGCACCGGGCTGCTCTTCTTCATTGGCCTCAAAGCTCCCGGGTTGCCACGGAGACCATACATGCTGCTGATAAACGAAGATGAGCGGGATGTAGAGAGCAGCGGACAGGTAAGCGTTGTGACTCTCCTATTAGGCAACAATATTTTTATTCCGCTGATATACTCTTTGCAATGTTATGTATTTATTTCTCTATCTCAGAGCCTTTTGGGCCGAACAGAAGAGAACCAATCTACCTGGCAGGGATTCAGGAAGAAAGTCCGCATGCTTGTTCCCTACATGTGGCCCCGAGGCAACATCTTCCTCCAGCTGCTGGTCCTCTTCTGCTTAATGCTGCTGGGAGTCGAGAGGGCCATTAACGTCTTCGTGCCCATTTACTACAAGAATATTGGTGAGGGACACATCTTTTTACCTAACCCTGTAGACTCAAATGTGCCTTTACTTCACAGCTTCTTCTCCAGTGAAATGGTCCGTTTCTGCTGCAACAAGCTTGAGCCACAAGCTTTTATTCATTCAGTTTATTTCAGCCTCAAGAGCTACATGAAAACATGCCAAAAAACAATGTTGAATACACACCTACAGTAGTTGCTTGCAAACAGACTCATCAAGTTTAACACGCACTGCTGCTCAGGATGTGATGAAATTGAGAGCTCCGTCTCCTGATAGCTTCGTGCCTCCAGAGGGCCAGAGAGAGGAATATAAAACACCCTTCCGAATTTCACTTGTCTCATTCATCGTCTTGTTTCCCTACCTTATCTTCAAGCCAAATACCGTGACCGTGTGACTTTTCTCTCATTTACCGTGATGTCTTTGTCCCTCTCTCAGTGAATGAACTGACTGATCACAGCCCCTGGCGCACTCTGTCTACCACCGTGTGTATTTATGTGCTGCTCAAGTTCATGCAGGGCGGCGGTGCAGGTAAGACCGAGACAAGTGACATTGATTTTCTGTCTGGGATCACATTTCCCATGACGGTATGTGATAATCCGTCACTCTCCTCTTCCCAGGTGCCTCAGGTTTTGTCAGCAACCTGCGCTCTTTCCTGTGGATCCGGGTGCAGCAGTTCACCAACCGTGTGGTTCAGGTGCGTCTGTACGCCCACTTGCACGCCCTCTCCCTGCGCTGGCATCTGGGCCGCAAAACCGGCGACGTGCTGAGGAGCATCGACCGCGGCACGTCCTCCATTAACAGCCTGCTCAGGTAACATGGTTTTCCTCTGGATCCATATTTATGCTGAGATTGCATCCTTTTGTTTTATTTGAAATGTGACTCAACTGTCCCCTTTTCTGCCACAGCTACATAGTGTTCAGCATCATCCCAACCATGGCTGATATTGTCATTTCCATCATCTACTTCATCACTTACTTCAACGCCTGGTTCGGCCTCATCGTCTTCGTCTGCATGGCCTTGTACCTCAGTAAGTAGCGCATGTTAAACCACAGCTATCCTAAATCATTATTATATCCTCAGATAAAACGTTCTGATTGCCTGGTAATATGTCCACCAGCTCTGACCATCATCATCACCGAATGGAGAACCAAGTACAGGCGAGACATGAATCAGCAGGACAACAACGCCAAGTCCAGGGCGGTGGACTCCTTGTTGAACTTTGAGACGGTACATCATGTCATGTTGTGTTGTCCATCTCTATTTTGGTTCATTAAGAGGTCAAGTTATTCCTAAATGTCAAATCATGTTCCATGTCCGTTCAACAGGTGAAATACTACAACGCAGAGAACTATGAGGTCGGCCGTTTCGAGGATGCCATCTTAAAATATCAGGTAAGTCAGACTAACTGGTCTGCACGGAGCAAAGTCCTATAAAAGTCTATCAAATGTATCCGTTATTGCTACTTAACCAGGCATGCATCTGATTGGGTTTCTTTTCTCCTCCTGTTTTTAGGTGTCGGAGTGGAAGACCCAGGCGTCCCTGGCCTTCCTCAACCAAACACAGAACCTCATCATCGGATCAGGCCTGCTGGCCGGCTCCCTGCTCTGTGCCTACTTTGTGACGGAAGGAAAGTTTCAGGTACTGATCACATGCCTTTCATGATGTCATTATTAGTCTGAAATATTTATTCTTCTGTATTCTCCAGTCCCTACCAGCGGGCTCCCATTCACTTTAACTGTGAAAATAATCCTCTTATCCTAGGTTGGAGATTTTGTTCTATTTGGTACCTACATCATCCAGTTGTACACCCCCCTCAACTGGTTTGGAACCTACTACAGGTAAGGAGAGGCAGAACTATGGCCGACTATAGCGCAGTAAAGCTCTGCTTCGCTGTTCTTCTGGTTAACTCTTCTTACTAATGTAAACCGTTGGCTCTGTTTCCTTTCCTGCAGAATGATCCAGAATTCTTTCATTGACATGGAAAGCATGTTCAAACTTTTCGAAGAAGAGGAAGAGGTACTTTTGAAACCTTTTGAATTGTTCTGTGTTTTCACTCCACAGCGCTGTATTCAGTGGTGGAAGAAGTACTGACTTACAGTATGTAAAAGTAGCAATATCACAGTGTAAAAATACTTAATTGCAAGTAAAAGTCTAAATAATGTATATTACTGGATTATAATTAATGATGCATTTATGCGTACATCATTTTAATGTTGCAGCTGGTAAAGGTGGAGCTCATTTTAATTACTTTATATACTACTGGGTAGCTTAATATGTAATAATACATCATAATTTATGATTTGATTTCTATTTTTTATTATTATTAATCAGAATTAATGAGGGGCTAAAGCAGTCAAATAAATGTAGTGGAGTAAAAAGTGCAATATTTGCCTCCGAATTGTAGTGGAGTAGAAGTATAAAATTAAATACTCAAGTAAAGTACAAGTACCTCACAATTGTACTCAATACAGTACTTGAGTAAATGTGTTTAGCTACATTCCACCACTGACTGTATTGTGATCTCTATATTGTCTGTATTTGTTCTCTCGTGCAGGTGAAAGATGAAGTCAATGCAGGGAGTCTTCAATACAAACAGGGAAAAGTGGAGTTTGAGAATGTTTATTTCAGCTACACAAATGGGTTGGTTCACATTTGATTCGATAGTCTGTAAAGTTGTTGACTAGATGTTAGCCGACGTGTAGATGAGTTTTATTTTACAACATTCAGTTCTTCCTTTTTCCTCACTGTTTCACAGCAAGGAGATCCTCAAAGATGTTTCCTTCACTGTACTTCCAGGACAGACGGTTGCCCTGGTAAGGAACTACTTCAGTTCGATATAGATTTCCTCTCTCATCCAGTTAAAGTGTTCTGTTAGGACAGTACAATTTGTAATTTCCTCTTTAATCTCCCCAGGTGGGACCGTCAGGCTCTGGGAAGAGCACCATCATGCGACTCCTCTTCCGCTTCTATGACGTTCAGGGAGGCAGCATCAGCATCGATGGGCAGGATATATCCAAAGTAAACCACCACAACTACTACATTAAAACATAATGGAGCATAACGGCACATAAAACACAGTGTGTGTATCCCAGAGGTGGACACAATAACATGAATACATGTCAAATAATACAATTCCCTCTTTCCTCAGGTGAAGCAGAGATCTCTGCGAGCTCATATCGGCGTGGTTCCCCAGGACACCGTGCTCTTCAACGACACCATCCGGGATAACATCCGCTACGGCCGCATCTCCGCTAGTGACCAGGAGGTGGAGGAGGCCGCTATAGCTGCTGACATACATGATAAAATCATGACTTTCCCTGAAGGTAAAACCCTCCTGCATCATATGTAGGGGAGAGCGGGGTGAGTTGAGCCAGTGTTTACAGTACGAGGCGTTTTTAAAGTGAGGGAACGACAGGAATGTCTCCTAAACTAAAACATGTACATGTACATTTCAGGATATGTGGTGCATCCCTGGGAATGATCACATTGGATCTAAAATAAGCCTTTTTCAAAATATGGCTTTCCAAAAAAAAGTAGTCTATCAATCATACCTCTCCATCATTGAAGTGAGGTCATCAAAGAACTCCCCCACATTGTGTCTAAAGGCAGTGGCTCTTCCTGGAGAGGTTGCTTCAGGAGTGCGGCATGACAGTTGAAAATTCTAAATCTTAAATTGGAATCGATACAAAATGTGCGATTAATTTGCAATTAATCGCGATTAAAGATTCTAATCGATACAACCCTGTTTCGTCAAAGTGACGGACAACGAGAAAATCTAACATATCCACTGCACCTACCTGTATTCCTCTCTGGCAGGTTATGATTCGCAGGTGGGTGAAAGAGGTCTGAAGCTGAGTGGAGGAGAGAAGCAAAGGGTGGCTATCGCCAGAACCATCCTCAAGGCACCGCAGATCATCCTGCTGGACGAGGTGAGACATTTATTGATCAACAGCGGATTTTAGGATTGCCATGCTGTTGCCCTCCTCATTTCACTCTCATTCCACTTTGAATGCTTGAAGTTACTGCTGCTTTTTCCCAATTGTAACAAACAATGTCTCTCTGCAGGCCACATCTGCACTAGACACACAGACAGAACGCAACATCCAGGCGTCACTGGCTAAAGTCTGCACCAACCGTACAACCGTTGTCGTGGCTCACAGGTAAGAGATGCTTTTTTTTCTGAAGGGTTTTAGTTCTATTTTCTTTGTTTCAACGGTTTAATCCAATGACTTGTGTGAATCTGTATAAAAGGTTGTCCACCATAATCGGAGCAGACCAGATTCTGGTTATCAGCGACGGCCACATTGCTGAGCGAGGACGGTAAGTGTGACTTGTTGTTCTGAATGTCATACTGATTTTTCACTGAGCTCCAAGTGACTCCCTCTCTCTCTCTCTCTCTCTCCACCTAAGACACGAGGAACTGCTCATCAAAGGAGGCTTGTACTCCGACATGTGGATGATACAGCTGCAGGCCCAGGACTCGGACTCGTCAGACACGGAAGCCAAAGACATCAGGTCTGAAAAACTGCAGCCGCAGTCGACCTCTTCAGGCCACTGAATGTATTTCTAACTTTTTTTTAGTATTGTCAAACTGAATGTGCGATTGCAGGTCATGGAGAAAAGGGAAGGTGCCTTAACCAAACGGAGGAGGTACAAACAAGCTGTCCAAATGTACCAAAAGACTTTTATTGTTGTAATTATGGTCAAGGTTTGTATGAAGGGGATGAGGCAAAAAGATCAAATTATTAGCACATTATAATACATATTTCAGACCTTTATTACAAAGCTAAATAATGAAAAGAAATGCATGTCTCATGCCTTCATCCGGTGGACACCCTGAATTTTTTTTATTAATTTTGAGGATATTATTATTTTTAGAAACGCTCCTGCCATCTTTTTAATGTTTATTTTCGTTAGTTTGCGCTGTCAATTAAAAGCAAAAGCGTTTTCTTAATAATCTATGACCTGAGTTAGATTATTTAAAGACACAAAAAGGGAGAGTTGCAAGAAATAAGGGAATAAAAACACACTAATCACACTACATCGTAGATAAATAATAACTCATTTTATATGAATGACAATGGATTGGTATACAAGCTGTCAGGGATTTTATTCAGCTTTGTTTTATTTTTTAAGTTGGTAGTCGATGTCTGAGCTCTACTGTTATTTAAGTTGACACTTTAATATGTGTACGCGTCTTTATACTTTTGATCACTACGGTAAAGCAGGGTGTGTTGCTCGTCTGATCTAAATTGTTGTCAAGGATACACAAAAAGTAAAGGTAACAACTGGCAATTGTGTACATTTTTAAAAACTGTTTTAGTTTGGCTGATTTACATATAAAGCTGTACCATCATATAAAGATGTACCATCAAACTAAATACTCCATGCAGTGATAATACCCATTCTATTCTCACTTAATGTGATATATAAGTACATACAGTCATATACGTCATTTCCAAATAAGAATTTGCAATCATTTGATGTTTTATATCTACCTCACAAAAGGTTGTTTGTGAGTATTACGTTTTATAAATATTCTGTTTTGTCTTGTACTTCTGAAAATAAAAGGGTTTTTTTTCCATGATCAATGTTTTTTACAAAATCAAAACATTGCAGGTATTTTCCACCGATATTTCATGAATGTGACTCGCCAAAATAAAATAGGTTTTAAGAAAGGTATCAAACTATTAATCTGCATTTGGTGTAGGTGTAATGAGGTATATTTTGATCTCTTCAATTGTCAGGATGAGTGTAAAATCTGTCCAGAAGAGGGAATGCTCTGAGTTAATATATATGTTTACCATGAACTCGCAACAAAAACTATAACAATCCTAACTTGAGGTCAATAGATGGATCTCCATGACAACCGAGCAATCCAATGATGAAGACCTTGTGTCACAATTCATGATTGTTGTTGAACTGTGTCTGAGAAAGTTATTCCTCTGAGGATGCATGCGAACAGAGAAAATCCTTTATATAAGGCAAACAAATCATCATAACATTTAATAACAAATAATAATAAGAACAAAAAAATAAAATAATAAATAACAGCAGAAAACCACAATAGTATAACGATTAAGTTTATTTAAAGTTCAATTTAAAGCAGTAAACACTCGTGATTATATACAGTATATACACACAGATCAACATCTCCTAGCATCAACACAGAGGCAGACTCAGGAACTGCTAATGCTTAAATAACATACATTATTCAGGTTAAACATCTGGTTGATAAAAATGGCCGGTTGCTTACTTGACCTGTGTATTTAAATTTGTCAAGATAGCATCAATGCAGCCATATTAACATACTTGCACTTATGGGAAATGTACACTTTATTAGCACATTACATGATGCAGGGCTTTTCTATTGTTTTATAACAAAGCATACATTAGAAATACAGATAATATTATTAACATATAAATGTCTTATTGATTCCTCTAAGAATATAGTCTTTATTGAAAACTGTATTATTCCTACTAAAGTCTGAAATGGTGCTATCTTGAGAAATTCTATGATGCAGTTCCTGCCTGTGACCACTGGGGGGCAGTGAACACAACTGTCGAGCATTTTTGTTTTGCCTTTTCCCTTAGATTTAACAGCAGTGATATATTGTTAATCCCTTGCATCTTCTTGTCAACACAATATGGGAAATACAAAGGAAAGCACCATTGGGATGTTGTGCTTCTTTTCCTTTATGTGTACAAAATAATCCCTAAAATATGACTCTGAAATAATTACACTAAATATTGTGTATTTGTCACCTTATTATTGCTTATGGCCAATCATTGCCATGACTATACCCTGGCCTCCCGCGGTGACCACGGGTAACTACACTGCTACCCTCCTTTTATATTTTTAAAGATACTGATTTTAAAACATTTGACTATGATAGATAACTTCAAACTCAAAAATTCTAAATTGGCAAAAACTATTAAATTGCTCAGACATTGCAAATTTATTCCAATTGCTTAACAGACTTCCTGCTATTGGCCCCTATATAATAAAGTATGATGATAGTGAAGTTGAGTTGATTAACAAGATTCACATGATTTGAGTCAAGTGATTGGCGTGTTTTGTTATTTCAGAGTTCGTTTTGCCATAGGTTTATTTTATAAATAGTTTAATTTAAAATCAATACACAGGCTACATATGACCTGGGAATTTTTTTGTTCAGTGATATATATATAACAAAGATATTCACTGTACAAAGATAGATTTTATAAAAAAAAATTCTGCGTAGATCATAAACCCTTTAATATAATAACGACTCATTGAAATCGGTTGAGGAATGTAGACGTTATAGTGCTTTCTATCCAGAAAAACAGCAGCTCCTTCGTTCACTTGTATAAGGTGCGCAACGGACAATCGTCTTTATACTTTGCATCTAGGAACCTGCTCAATAGAATAGAATCAAACCATGGCACTAATTGTTCTGACTTAATGAGATTAACACCATAGAGTGTGAATAATTCACATCATAACCAATCAATAACACAGACAATTACTTTGCCTTTAAAGCCTCATTTCCCATGAGTCAGAATGGGACAACCTGAGCAGAGGTCTAATCAGCCAGAATAATTGAAAACAAAGACGTCGAATGAAATGGACCAAAGACAAATGTAAGTTGCTGACAGACTGGTTCATCTTGTACAGAATTTGTGTTCAGGATGTACTAAATCATTTTGTACAAAATGTTTCCTCAACAAATCCAGTCCCTTAGGGCACGGGTTCTCAAACTTTTTGGGGCCAGGGACTTCTTGCAGGAAAGAACATTTTCCAAGGAAACCAAATAACCCAAATAATCGAAACACTAATCAAGCATTTGTTTACTACCAGGGTCTGAAATTAACTTTTTTCACTGCCTGCCAATGTGGCAGTTAAGTATTTTTTTTGTCTGCCACTTTTGAAATCTCTGCGCTAAATGAAGGAATAACATTTTAGATCTGATGTCATTCAATGTTCAATATATTTTACATGAAAAACATTATATGCGTGGTAAATTACAGTGTTCGAATTACACCATAGCTTCTGGAAGAGCCCTATTTTTGGGGGGTGGGAGGGTACTGAACACTACTGTACTTTGTTATTGTCATCTATAGTGGTTGTTTGCATAAAAACACACAATTCAAAAGATTATGATTATTTAAAGGGACTGTCTGTAACTTCTTACACGTAGAAATCAATCCGGGTCGGTGTCCCATGCGCGCTCACGTGTGGCTATGCTATTTATTAAGAATCGATTTCTGTGTTTGTGCACAGTGAAAAACATCAATGTGTGGTGAGAGAAACACTGGTCCAGCCGCAGAACTGGGAAAATTGGTTAAAAGCACATATTATTTTTATAACTTTTGTTAATAGCATTTGTAAATGACCCTTTTCTCTACACTTTTGAGCGAGAAAAAGTTTAAAAAGTCATTTAAAAATGGTCACAAATAAAAGAGCTAGAGACAGCATCTTGCACGTTGTGATGCTATCGCGTGACATCGTCTATCCACAGACATACAAACACCTGGCAAAGTCCTCGCCTCCGTGGTAGTTCACACAGTAGGCGTCTTGTTGACCACATTTTGCCCTGATGATACACACAGAGACTCACAAGGTGAAAACAATGCCAGCGTTTCTGTCCCGGCTGGTAAACACAATCATCTGCTTTCCGCTTTATCTGTCATTTGTCACAAACTGGTTAGAAGCACCTAAGGCTCTCAGATTAACAGGTCATTAGACCAGAAAGCTGAGGAACCTGCTCAAAAGAATTGAAATTACAGTCAAATCAAACCATGTTATTAATCTGTCTGACTTATTGTGATCAACATCTTATGTAGCGTGTGAAAAGAATGTCAGAAGACATCATACTTCAAGGGCGTGGACGAGAAGGACCTGCATAAAAAGAGACAGAGAGAGACACACAGCAGACACACCAGCCCGAGAGCTGAAAATTCTCAGAGTGGTTCGACATCAACCTCCATCTGTAGAGCTTCATCTCCCTGCTGCTCCATCCAACCTCCAGACGGTAAGACAAGCTGAACACTCTTCCTCTCACTGCCTGGCTTCATGAAGACCATATACTTGTGCACTTACAGTATGATTGCAGGTCTTTAATATCAAATTCAAAACCCATTTTCGGTATGCAGTGACTTGAGGAAACAGGAACAGCACACTACATATTTAAATGATTTATAAATATTCATTTGAGAATTTCAGGATTATTTTTGGTTAATTTCAAAGCCCTCAACACTTTATTTCTGATCTTTTAATTCCTTATTCAGCACCTACGATGATGAGTATAAGGGGCCACATTGAGGAAAAAAAAAGAAATCTGAGATTTTGAGAATAAAGTCATAATATTACGAGAATAAAGTCATAGGTTTACAAGAAAAAAAGTCGTAATATTATGATAATAAAGTCATAATATTATAAAGTAGTAATTTTACTTTTTTTTATTTGTGTGGTGTGGAATTTAGGCTTATTGAATAACGTGTTTTGCCACTTACTATGTGAACTGTGTCTCTCTCCGCTCTGCAGGAGCTCCATCATGGTGAAGCCAGGTACACTGCTTCTCCTGCTGACAGGTAAGCATGCCATTGAAAAGTTTTCAGTGCTTTAGACTTTTATTTTTGAGGTATTTGATGTCTACCCTATATTTTCAACAGCAGGACATTTTTGTTTACCAAAATCAATATTAAAGTGACATCCTCATTCCCCCACTTGTTCATGACTTAACCTTTAACTACTTACATTTATGAATTCAATAATAGCCTTAGATTAAAGCCAGCTCCTGTAGTAATTCACACTGAAGTAAACATATTTATTTGATTAATTCATCTTTTACACCCATAATGCATTGCATTTACACTTCAAATTCACAATCTAGTTGCTGCCAGCCAGGTTGGCCTTCTGTCTGCTGTAAGTGTTTTTCAAACTCCTGGTGGAACGGTCGACATCAGTGAGTGTCCCATCACCTTTTACGGACAACGTTACACTACCATGGAAGTGAGTGAAATGAATCAGTGTTTGAGAAAAGCTACGTCTTTCCCTCTACTGTTATTATCTAACAGACAGACTGTTTCACTGTTGATGATTTTTATTGGCTTTTCTTGCTGAGGGTTTGATGAGAAGTTTGCCATCACTCTCATGTCTGTACGGTAAATATGAAGAAGTTCTCAGGTCCTTTACTTGAGTAAAAGTTGCAATACCACAGTACAAGTCTACAAAAGTATCAACATCAAAATACACTTAGTATACTTATATTATATTATTGGATTATAATTATTGATGCATTAACATTTTCATCACTTTAATGTTTCTGCTGGTAAATGTGGAGCTAATTCAAATTAATTATTTCATTAATTTACAGTATATATGATAGGGTAGTTTATGAATTTGTATCCGTAAGGTCTTAATATAACATCATTACTTATTTTTTGTCTATATTCTGATTTTTAATGTGAATTTGGGAAAGTAACTAGCAACTAAAAGTCTTTACAAAAAGCATTTATCTCTGAACTGTCGTGGAGTATTAGTATAAAGTAGCAGAAAATAGAAATGCTCAAGTATTAGTGCCTCAAAATTTAAGTTAAGTACAGTAAATGTGTGAGGAAATAAATTATTACTTTTTTCATATACATAGAATAAATAAATACAGTATGATGAAAATAACAGACACAAAGTTAATTATGTGTCCAATTTGTCTGTCCATTTTGTGCCTGATTTAATTTTGGATTTAATTTTGGCTCGCATATTCGAGCGCGCATGTGTGGCGACCCGCTACATTTATACGCTTAAAAAGTTACAAACAGTCCCTTTAATATTGTTACTTCATGTATGGTGTCATCTCTGTTTTTGCAGGTGGTGTTTCAAGCAGGTGGAGCTTTGGATTTCTGTTTCCAAAAGGACCCACTTGATGCAAGTTCCTGTCTTCAGCTCGTAGATCGAGGGGTTATAAACACTGTGGAAGTGACTACTATCGTAGAAACAGCTTCATCCGTGCTGCCAAACATCATCTCGAATTCAGATTGCCATCTGCAAATGAGATTATGGGAGAATGCCGTACTTAATGTATGAAGTGACATTCTTTAATATTTTTGTTATTTAAGTTAAGTCAATTTTATTTATATAGCCCAATATCACAAATTCCCCTCAGGGGGCTTTACAATCTGTACAGGATGTCAGTGTGCCATATTAAGATTGTTGTTGTAGTTTAATTATGATACCACATCAAAATTTAAATCTCCAACAGATCTGTATTTTAATCCATCCATGCAGGCAACATGCATGGCAACATTATTAAAAAACGTTTTTCTACCGTAATCAGGAAATTGTAATTATATATGAGAGCACTATGCAAGCAGGCTTCCATCCGGATAACATCCTCATCTGAGTTGAAATCATTAACCCTGCTAATCTTCCACCAATCTTGTTCATCAGCAATAAACTTAAGCAGCGAATACTAGCCAATCAGAGGCAGAGTAGGGCGGATCTTCGCAGAATGCAACAGGACGCTGACTTTCGTCGACGTAACGACTACAGGTTTCGCTGTTAACAAGCAATTTCTGATTCTTACATAGAGTCCCTTTAATTAATCATAGGTGTGTTTTGGGCGAATTTACAGGTGAATTCGGTAAATTGGAGAAGCGAGCGGTTTTCCGCTGAGGAAACGGATCTGCTCGTGCGCTAAGTGAAAATGTGCGAGCAGATGCATGTGGTCCTTGGCCAGTAGACCCTCTGTCTCCGCCGTCTCCCAATCCTCTGTCCCATCAACATCCCCATTTAACTGCAACTGACCACACCCCATTTTGACACCAACACGCCCATGGGCAGCACAAATGGGCGCAAATACATTTTCTACTTACACAACGTGGACGCTGGGCGTGAAAATGACAACTGCATCGGTCTGAAACTAGCAAAGACAATTGCACTGGGCTGTGCGTCGCTTTGCGCCAGATGTAAGATAGGGCCCATTGTGTTGCAAAGGGAACTTCAAATCATTTTAAATTTACTTCTAAATTATTTTGGAAGCCATTTCTTAATATTTTCTGTCTCTTCTCTGTTTATGCTTACAGGCTCTTATTGAACTCTACGACTTCGGCCATCAAGCAGCTGTGTACATAAAAAACATACGCGGGCGTTACTACTGTTGTAAGTAAGATGTAACTTTGGTCTCAGAGATGAGCCGGAGTCTGTTTCTATGACAACTTCAAACCAAGCTGCTTTTTGACACGTTTACTTGATCTTGACCTCAGGCTGAGATCTCAGAGACCAGGTTTCTGCCAGACGTTAATCACTGGATCTGACAAAGTCTGCCAAGTTCATAGCATCTCATCCCTGAGAGCAGACCCAGGTTGCTCCTCTCATGTATTAGCATTATGGTTGAGTCCCTCGGTGACCAATCGTCCTAAAAAAGAGCCAGAAGGTCATTTAACAAGAATCCTCAAAGACTCTTTTAACCATCTCGATTTTAAATCAATAATTCCATCCGCAGTGGGACAATAAAAAGATTTTTAACCTCTCTTGAATCTTGAGAGGTACAAACTGAGGCATCCTTAGAGCCGATTAGCAATTTAGGAATTTTGTTATAAACGATCCCTCAATGATAATATACAATGCAGTGATGTAACAATAATGCAGTGATACATTTATGTAGTATTTACTCTGTACTCCCAGACCCTGATTTAAATGAACAGTGACTATAACATTAAAGGGCTGACATTCAGCTTTTATTTTGAAGGTCTTTACATCCACATAAGATGAACAGTGTAGGAATTGTGCTTCATTTCACACACAGTCCAACAATTTCAGGGAACCAAATTGTATTTTTAATAGAAACAGCACTAATTTGTGTATTTTTTTATTTTAACAATGGCTAGGTGGACAAAGAGAGTGATCACTCATAGTGTAAACTGAATTGTCCTACAATTGGAGGAAAATATATATAAAAAGGGGGGTTCAAGTCCTACACTGTTCGTTCAGTATTACAGTATTAACCCTGATTTCTGTCTAATCCTTTTCGAGGACGTGAATACCAGGGCTGGTGATGTGACTCTGTATTCAACGTCGCAATCTTTCGAAGATGCGAATGCTGGCTTTGATATAGACGTAAGCGGATGCAGATACTCAGGTAGGCAAATCCGGTGGTTCCCAGAGAAGGGACTGGGACTCGAAACAAAATTGGGATACTTTAAAATTGCTGTTATTTCCTTCACTTAAATTGTGCACACTAGTTGGTGAAGTTTAATATTAAACTCATTTCATAAACCTCCTATCACCTTCCAGATGTCACTCTTGAAGCTGGTCAAGGAGTCCATGAAGACCCAGACACTTGCTTCGAAATAAGCTGTGATGCAAGCGCATCCCTCGTGGAAGTCAGGTTATGTGAGCCCTGGGAGGATTGCCAGAGCATCAACACGTAAATATGTTTGCTTTATATTTGGAATAAAGTTTGAATAAAGGTTTGACTGATTTAAATGAGGTGTACCATCTGGGCTGAAAGTGACTTGTATACAGACAAACGTCCCCTGTGACCGTGACACATAACAAAGCTCTATTATTATTTGGACTAGGGCGTCAAATAACGATTACTTTCATTATTGATGAATCTTCTGTATTTCTAATGCAAAAAATCGATCCATCATTTTTTTTTTTTATCAACTAATTAATGATTCAGTCTATAAAACTTAAAGGAGCACTCCACCGATTTAGCATTGCACTTCAATAACATCGTCAGACTCGTAACGCACAACAATAGGATCAAAATTGATCCAGCGGAACCAGAGATATTGTCATTTGTATTCAAGACTGCATTACCCAGAATGCAACTCAACTGTTCAACACAACTCTAAGATAGCAACAAATGTTCACAGTTGAGAAGCAGGAAACAGTTGATTGATACCAATTAATTACATTTTTTGTCGATCAAATAAGCGATCAATTGTCTATATTGTTTATTTGTATGGATACCTATCTTTGTTTATGTCTGTTACATAGTCACAACATTTGCCTTTGTGACAATAGCACTGCCCACTTCTGGTTTGCACCCAAATAGGCTTTTATTGTGACATATATTAGAGAGATACAGATAGTCCTTTTCATTTATTGTCATCAAAAGGATGCTCCAGCAGTATTGAAGTATTTCACATCCATAAAGTAGGGGGACTTGCACAAGACAGATGAAACAATGGTCAAAATCAAAGCACCAGAGGCCAAGATATCGTAACCTCCCCGAGTAGAGTCGAGCTTAAAAAACGCTGGGGCCTACATTTCCCATAATGCAACCCAATAGTCTGTCAACTATTTGAACGCATAAGCCTAACTCAAGATATCTGTTATTTTAGAATGTATTATCTTAGTTATTAGAGATATTATACAAGTGTTTCACAGGCTGGTTGGTACTCCCCATTACGAGTAAACTGACCTTCATGTGTAAAATTGGTGGAGTACTCCTTTACGATTAATTTTCCTCAAATTTATCTTAATTGGAAATGGCGTCTTCATAGTATAAAGCATCTTTAAGGTCTTTGCTTTCAGAAATAAGAAGACACTAAATATATGTCCCTTTTCCATCTCCATCAGGTGCATTCCAGGCACTTACGTGTGCACTGTGACTGGCTCCACCGTCATCGATTTCTTCAACAGAGTCTACCATGTCCCGGATCGGTGCACATACACTCTGATGAAAGGGACTATAGGTTCTGAATCTCTTGTCCTCTCAGCGGGCTTCCAGGAGCGACGTCGTACAGATGTTCCATTTTTGGACTACTTAATAATATCCTTGACAAGTGTAGAAATCTATCTGGAACAAGGTGGAAGAGCTAAGGTAAGCTGCTACAATCCATCTAAACGCAAAAATCCACCTTACGTCCTCGTTGTTTGATCAATCCCTGACGATCATTACATGCCAGGAGTCACTTTGTGTTGATGTTTTTAAAATTAAAACATGTGTGGTGGTAACTTTCCTTTCTGAGATATAGTGGGGTGTAAGTATAAAGCAGCATAAAGTAGTTAATTTAGAATTAATTCATGATGTACAATTGTTGCTTTCCACCAATGGTGGCATACAAAGTTATCAGTGAATTATCTCAATATCTAAATCTATAATTATTCAAATTACTTTACTTTAATATATGCATACGTACGTGTGTGTATTTATTTATTTATTTTGAAATAAACATTTCGTTTATTGCCAATGTTCTACGCCGCCATGCATTCAGAAATTCTCAGAAAGCATTTTTTTTCCTTTATTTGAACCTTACAATGTAGTAAATTCAGAGCATTAAACTTAAAGGAACAGTGTGTGGGATTTAGCGACCTCCAGCAGTGAGATTCCAGATTGAAAACTCCCCGTAAATGCTGCACACTGTTCCTTTTAAATACATTATCAAACAAAGCTGTACAGAATTACAACATCTAATAACAGCCCTGTGATTTTGCCTTCTATCTTCTGTGATGTAGGTTGATGGCACAATAGTAGCGCTCACCACCACGGCTCAGGTGTTTGGCGGGGTGGAGCTCATGAAGGACCAGAGTGGAATTACTGCCAACATACCTCTCTTCGGAGTGACTGTCTTTTTTGATGGGAACACTGCACATGTGTCAGGTACAGAAAACTATTTTATTTATATATATATACACTTAATCATCACAGTATGACACCAAGTCAGTTAAAACTTCAGGGATATCAATGTGTAAAAATGTAATCAAAGATGCACCACCAGTTTCCACTTTTAAATCTAGACTCAAGACCAAACTGTTTTCTCAGTCGCTTTTCTTAATTGATCAAATGCTGCACTTTACTGTCATTTGATTGTTTTTATTATCCTTTTAATTTTTTTTCTTTTAACTTATACTTTTAGATTCTTTTATTCGTTTTTATCTTATGCACTTTGTGCTCATTTATCTTGCTTTTATATATGTAGAGCACTTTGAATTGCCTTTGTGTGTGAAATGTGCTACATAGATAAACTTGTCTTGCCTTGCCTCATGTATACAGTATGAGAGAGAGAGAGAGATAGCTATTTCAAAGTTGATGTTGATGACAGCTGTGTTCATTGATTTGTCTTCAATTCTCTCAGGAAATCAACCAGGAGATTTTGCTCCTGTAACGGGCTTGTGTGGCGCCTCCTCTGACTCCAGCGCAACCACGACCCTAACTGCAGAGAAGTCCGAGGACTCTGACGATGGGTACAACGTAGTTCAATTCAATTCAAATCACTTTATTTCTCCCCGAGGGGCAATTGTAGAGGCTCGTAGAGTAGTACAATTAACAACACAATACAGTCACAATTTGATGCACTGACTGATATTACCTGTTATTTATATACAAATTGAATGTGCTGTGCTATTTGTCACCCCCTAGCTGCGAGACTCTGCACACCGACGCCGCAGACATTACAATCGACTGCTCCGGCTCAACTGAACGGTAAGAACTGACCCATCTAAATAGTGCCATGACACTGTTATATGACCAGGGATGATTCTGGAAGCTAGACACACACGATACTCTTCAGACTAAAACTGGTAATGTATTCTTCTTCTCTGCATCGCTGAAACAGATGTATCCTCATGGAGCAGGGACCCTTCTCTGCTTGCAACTACCGCGTTGACCCAACACCCTACATAGCCGCCTGCATAAACACTTTGTGCCAATACCCGGAGGTGGACGGTCTCATCTGCCATTTTTTGGAGGCTTACGCAAAGTCCTGTGGCCTGAGGAGCGACGTCGCACAGGGGGACTGGAGGTCAGAGGCCGGCTGCTGTAAGATCATCATTCAATTTCACTTCTAATGTTTCATACGATAAGATGGGACGTGATAAGATAAGACACATTTGAATGATTTCCCCGCTGCTGTCCCAGGCTGAAACACATTTTTATCATACAGACAAGAGAAAGTAGAATCTTTCTTCTGTCCAGTAAAGACTGCAGCACATAACCTGAACGATTAAACAAATGGACCTTTAAAAAGTGTTATTTTCATGTCATTCGTCCTTCATTTGAAAGTGAAGCTCATCTGTCTGTGTGTCTGTCTGTAGCTGTTGTCCTTCAGGACTCCTGTCGGGACCAGTACTGCAGTGATAATGAGTTCTGCGGTGAGAAGCTCGGTGAAACCCGCTGCCTCTGTCGGGCCTTGTTTGCCGCCACGTTCGATACAACAAACCCTTTCGGTACAACTTAAGCAGAAAAAAGTGTTATATTATAACTTCTTATTTTATTAAAAAGATAATATCTGCACAAACTATTAGTTATTGGCCGCAAATAAATCCTTGTTGACGTGGTGATATTATGACTTCTTTGTTTTGTTGGGTGTTCAGGCGAGGCGACAGTCTGCATGCAGAACTCTGGCAGTCTTACTCTGGCTGGATGTCTGCTGTGGGACAAAGGCATCGACTACTCAAGCTTACACCTCAATGACGAGACCTGCATAGGTCTCATAGACGACCAGACCCACATGGTGACTTTCAGCTTCGACAGCAGCAACACCTGCGGGGCGGAGATTACGGTGGGTGCTCTCCTCTAGTTTGCTGCTCTCAACAAGCACAAAATCCTGAAAACATGCCTGTGTTCCTTTCACAATCTAGATGACCGACACCCACGTCATCTACCAGAACACCATCACGACAAGGAGCGACTCCGTGGGCAGCATCATAAACCACTACGAACACGTAGAGATCGACTTCTCCTGCTCCTATGAAAAGCCAGACACCATGAGTATGTCCTTCAGGATCAAAGACAGGTGTGTGGAGGCCGGCTGAGCTTCATCTGGTTGTTAATGTGCAGCTTGTTGTAGTTAAAGTTTAAGATAACTGAAGTGTGTGTGTGTTCTCTCCAGCTCTGTGGTGGTGCATATTGAATCTGATATTTGGAATTACATTCTGACGATGAGCGCCTACCTGGATCCCAACCGCCAGAAGTTTCTCGAGCCTGGCCTTGAGATCCAGATTAACCAGAGGATCTGGCTGGAGCTGGAGACGGAGGGGCTGGACGACGCCATGGTCGCTGTGGTGACCGACTCCTGCTGGGCAACCGACGAGTCACCTGATAGTAGTCTGCGATACGACCTCATCATTGATGGGTGAGAAAAAGCTCTGAGACTTTGTCAGCGGTTGTAAGAATCAACTGCTTATGTCTGTTTTCCTGTTTCTGAGCAGATGCCCGAACACTGCTGACCAGACGGTGCAGTTGAAGGGAAATGGACTGGGATTGTCCAACTACTTTTCTTTCAGCATGTTTGAGTTCTTTGAGGCAGATACCAAAATCTACCTGCACTGCAAAGTGGAGCTGTGCCCCAAACAGGGCCAATCCTGCGCTCCGGTAAGCAGGGGTGGAGGAAACTAGAATATTTTTGGCACAAAAAGCTAAATATACACAAAGTGTTGACCTTCGCACAGTCTAAAAGCTAACCATGCTCTTTGTTTTACAGGACTGCAGCGGAGTAGGTCCTGTCAGGAAGCGCAGATCTTCCAGGGTTAAATATGCAGATGGAAACTCAGCCCTCATCACTATGGTCTGGAGTAATTAGATAAGGACGGCTTCCCTTCTGATCATGGTATGTATAAATTAAATCTGATTTCAGAGTTCATAAAAAAAAAAAGTTCATCAAAAATAAATAAATAAATGATTAAAAAGGGAAATTAAATAGACAAGCAGATAGATAGGGGAATTAATACAAAGGTAAATAAAAAAGAAACAAATTAAAACAGAAATATAAATTTCTGTCACATTTTACCAATTCATTATTACAAACATTTATTTTTTATATTATTTTTGGTACATTTAATGGCATATTTATTAATTTATTGAGTTATTTATTTATTTATTCATTTTTGATTTTGGCAGGTTAGGGTAATCTGACTATTAGATATTTGTACCTACATCAGAGACTAAGTATAAACCATGACTAATCACAGTTTTGTCTGTTTGTCTTCTCAGGTGATTCCTGACTTGAGCTTCGTCCCAATAAGGATCCTGAAATGGATCATTTAATCATAATCTTTAGGGAAATAATAGAAGTGAAGTGTGCAATGAAGAAAATTAATCGAAGGAGGGTTTATAGGGTTTTATTTACTATGTGCACTACTTCATGGTACTGTGGGTTCTTTTAAAATATATATCATTTCTTCTTTAATGTACTATTAACTGCCTACTTTAAATGTACACAGCCTAAATGTTACCTAGTGGACGCAGAAACAGGATTTCTGTGTTTTAATGACATGAAGTTAAAAGAAGTTTCTTTGGCTCAGCTGACTGAAGCTTTGCAGCGAGAAGGTTTTGAGATCCAATTGAAGGAAAATACTGATATGAATGTGAACTTTATAATGGTGATTGTTAGTGGATTGAAGTTTCTATAAATTAAGTTTTTCAGTTAACGGGAGACACTACAGGTGAATAGGGTAAACATTTGAACTAATAGACATCACCATGAAACTTCCCCAGTTGTTTAAGACAATTATTTTTGTATTACAGTTTTCTGTTTAAATCAAATATGTGCTAATTTGCATACACTTCTGGAACAGAAATCTGATCATTGGATAAAGCCAGGTTCAAAATCATTGTTTCATTTTGTTGACATAATAGAGTCAGAGCTTTTTACAGAGAGAATTTTGGACGTATCTTTGTATCACTTCATAAATCAGAAAATACCGTCAACAGCCATAAAAGAAAATCCATGTTTGCCATGTTTTTAGGAATATGTATGAATTTATATATGTTATATAAATCAAGCAATAAATGATATATGAACAAACCCCTCTGTAATAACAAATCAGAACATAAATAGGAATGAAACTGCAAAGTGTGGTGTATGTAAGTGCTACTGAAGTGGAGATTTCTAGCTTAGAGTCTAAGAAACAAACTCATTTTTGAGAAAACATCCTTTAATGTTATGGATTGTAAAATTCCATACATTTTGCAAGATGCCACAGGTGAATAGGGTAAAGAATTTAACCAATAGATATCACCATTAAACTTCCCCAGTTGATTACTCACATTAAGACAATTGTTTTTCTGAAATTCTATGTATAATATGCAAATGAGGCATTATCTAATGCCAATTTTTGGTGAATTTAGGAGAAATCTACAGACAAAAATAGACAAAATGTAGTAAATTAAACACCTAAATGACATGTTATGGAAGCGAAATAGCCGGATCTCTCAAAATTGACCAGTGCATGAGAAAACAATGTTTTGCCTGTAGTGTCTGTAATTACACTGATGTATGCTACTATACCATTATTATGTTGTTATTATTATTAGCAAAAAAATATATAGAATAAAAGGAGTGGGTGTAAACAGTTGTTTATTCATTTATTTTGTTTCTTGCTCTATAATTGTGACTGTGTCTAATGCATTGCCAATAAGTCCAGCCTGCAGAATGGGGCGGGGGTGTAGGCAACTGTTTGACACACATTTACAACTTTATAAAGTGACAATAAATCTCATGTTGTGTTTACACACCAAAAAAAAGTGCTCAACAAACATATTAGGAACACAGTTATGTTTCTGTCCCTTCATCTAGATCAGTGTTTCTCAACGGGGCGTTCAGAGGACATTGGGGGGCCCTGGAAGCAATATTTTTGTAAGGGGGGCGTTGAGATGTCCTTGGGGGGCATTTGAACTTTATACCAAAGATTCATGACAAGACAAGTTGAATCTAATCATTATTTGGCTTCGGGATTTTTTTTAATAACTCCGCTCAGCCTATGCATTAACACCACAGGCTTTAAGACATGCGCAGTATAACTGATGACGCGTTCATGACGCGTCACCCTGCCTCTTTCCTTCTTCCTTCAGAGAGAGGAACAGAGAGAGAGCAGGGGTGGAGGGAGAGGGGGACACCTGTAGATTCGGCATTTTTTCACATTAAACTCTCTATGTATCTGTTTGTACCTTTGTTAATGAGCATGAGTTCAATGAAGAAAGCATTATGGGGAAAAATAATAAAAAAATTAAAAATAACTCCAGAAGATGGCAGTAATGCATCAGTGATGCAAGCTCCAGCTCTCAAAGAAGTGTCTCGTAACTCATAACTCGTAAATTCATGTGCCTGGTTTGATAGCTCAGGACTTATGCCCTTTTCTATCTATAGCAAATCATTGGAGGGAGGAGAGAGGAGATGGAGGACGAGCCCAGTTGGCGTTGAGGCATCATGGCCCATGCCCGGCCAGTTGAGGAGGGTTTTTTTATTTTATTTTTTCATTTAATTTGTATTTCTTTTTCTTGTTTTTATTTATTTAATTGTTTATTTATTTTTCTTTGTTTATTTATTTATTTTCCTTTTTTTCTTTCTTTAATTTATTTTTCTCTCAGTTTTGTTTTATCCATATTTCATTTTATTTTATTTTGTTATGAGGAAAAGGAAGAAAGGGAGAAAAAAAATAAAAAAGGAAAAAAAAATATGTATATATATATATATATATATTTAAAAAAATAAAAAAGAAGAAAAAGAAATAAAAATAAAATGAAAAAATAAAAGGAGTGTCCCAGGTCAGGGCCAGGCCTATTGAAGGAGGATGAGTTACGCGTCATCAACGCGTCAAATGCTCAGGGGTATGACATATGCGCAGTAAAATCTGGTCCGCAGCTTCAGTTACACTGCGCATGCGTCATACTCCGCATCCCAAAACCGATGTTCCATCCTCTTTCTCTAGTCCTTGGGTCAGGGCGTGTTGCTATCTGAGCTGTAGTTACTAGTCAGACCAAACAGTCGTCTCTTCTTCTCTCAGCGGACTAATGTTTAATCTATAGTAAATATGGATTTCGACGCCTTATTTAACGAGAAGACCTTTCAGTTCTCGGACTTCCAGGAGTTCACGGTACGTTGCTGAGTAACGAACACGAGATAAGGTCAACAAGCTACGAAGATAAGCTGAGCTAGTTAGCATTAGCTAAAGCTAGCTGACAGTTAATGTGTCAGTTGGTCAAGTTAATGTTGTCCGTTACGACCTAACTAAGTTAACGTGACATTCAATAGTGTTTCTACTTCAAGCTAAACAATGTGTCGTTTATAAATCATACATTTGATAACACGTTTCTAGCTCATGGCGCTAGTACAAAGCTAACAGGCCTAGTGTTAGCTTAGTGTTAGCTTATCTGACGTGATGACATCAGTATGGCATTATAGGTAACGTCAGCTGTTGTTGTTAATGATCAACCCAGGTTATGAAAGCATGTGGGTGTTAGTGTGAAGAGTATTGCTTTGTTTGCAGGTAATGTTAGTGTTTTACATACTGCGTTTCAACCTAGCTAACGTTAGTTCCCAGAAACTTCAGTTTATATTGTTTATTGTGTATTTGTTTTGCACAATTTAAGACTACACAACATAACAAAACAAATAAATTAATAATATAAAGTGCAGGAAGAGGCAAAAAACCCACTGGGCTTATCTGAAGCCTCCACCTTGAGACAATATTAATATAAAGAAATAATATGACTACATAATAGTGATAACAAACAATTTGGACAAGATACATGTATAATAACAACAATAACAATACAGTAAATATATCAAAAAAGACAAATGTGTGTGTGTTGCGTGGAAGTGTATGGTTAGTGTTTGTGAGGATGATATTGATTTAAATATCTATAAAGACTTTTGGGTAACCAAACAACATTGTGAGTGGGAAAAAATAAAAAACATAAAAACAGATGCATGGACAACATGGTAAAAAGCAATTACAAGACAGCAATTAAATGACCCTTTAAGCTACTTTTGAAACATTTGACATATGAACAGTTTATTGATAGATGTGAAAAGCTACTCCATAATTTGGTTCCCCTGAATCTTATCGAAAATTGACCTCTACTAGTGAGGAGTTCAGGAGGACGAAGATCTAGAGATTGACGGGTTGAGTAAGAATGGACCTGAGAATTTGTTTTAAAATAGGTCTTGAACTGCTCAGGAATATTCCCTTCACCAGAAAGTATCTTATAAATAAAAAAACATTTGAGAAATATTGATGTCATAAATAGTAAGAATCTGGACTTTCTTAAATAGAGGAGCAGAGGAGATGTGTGACTCTGATCGAGTTGCAATCCTCACAAAATGTTTTTGGAAAACTAAAATTTTATGAAGGTTTGTAGGAAAAGTACTAGTGTTTTACGTACTGTGTTTCAACTTAGCTAACGTTAGTTCCCCAAAACTACAGTTTATATAACTTAGCTAACGTTAGTGTTATTGGGTTTTTTTTACAGTTTCTTCCTGGACACCAGAGGTTGACTGAACGAGTGAGAAAGCGACTGTACTATGGCCTGGACAAAGATGTTTCTCTAGATGCCCTCTCTTGTCCTGTAACAGGTGAGTGAAATATTAGCTTTTAAACTGGGTTAGTACAGGGAACTAAGCTCCCCCCGAGGCACCTACACAGGAAATACTGGATGTACCAGTTGCCATTTTTTTCTGACTTACTATAAGTCAGTGTCAGGAAAAGAGAATTTAGTGATATATAAAACATGTTGGGATAACATCAAAGTCGTGCGCCTATGTAACTTTTACATGTACATAATTCATTTTTAACTGTAATAGATAGATTGTGATTGCACACAAGTTCACTTTTGTCTTTTCACTTTTTGCGATTCCAGATATCGCCGTCGAAATATTCCAGAAGTCTGCCCCAAGCCCAATACGAAAGCTTCAGAAGAAGTATGCCGCTCATGTTTCCAGGTTTGTACTTTGTATCTACTTTATGTGTAGATTATACATTGTTATAGGAACAAAATAGGTGGGGAACGGTATACAAAATTCATGGGTTGGTATGTAACTCCGGGTACGAAGACACATACTGTTGCAGACATAAAACTAAACGTAGCACTGCCAGTCATACATCTAAAACTGATCTTTTTTTTTTTGCTTCAGGGAGGCTTGCATCTCTCCGTGTGCCATGATGCTGGCTCTAGTTTACATAGAAAGGCTCCGACATAGAAACCCTGAATACCTACAAAAGATCTCCTCCTCTGACCTCTTCCTGATCTCCATGGTATGTGTGTTAGGTTCAAAGGTCATTCCAAATGTCTTAGTGTTATTTCTGGCATGGCCACCGCTCAATATAGAATGGAGTTTGATACGTTTGTTTCCAGGCTGTTGGGTCCTATACTGCTGTTTTCTGCAATTGATAAAGTGAGTATAATGATATTACATTGACATACACACCGATCTCTTTGAATTAGATGGTTGCCAGCAAGTACCTGTATGACGAAGGAGAGGAAGAAGAAGTTTTCAACGATGAGTGGGGAGCAGCTGGGAAGTTGGACGTCAAAACTGTCAATAATCTGGAGATGAACTTCTTGAATGCCATTGTAAGTGTGTGCATTTGCATGTGATTTTTTTGCTTACTTGCACGTTCGGTTCAAGTTCTTTGTCCCAACCATTGTGTCATATATCTTTAGGAGTGGAGCCTCTTCACGGAGCCAAATGACTTATTTGATATACTAAGTCAACTGGAAACCAGGTAAAACTTACACATTGTACTAAAATAGTGTCTTTACCACCACTGTAGTGGCATAACCAGTTTGTGTGAAAAGAGTGTTCCTGACTGTGGCCTCTCTATCCCCAGCATTGCAGAGCGACAGGGGATGAAACGCGGCTGGTTCACCTACACTGACCTCTGTGTGCTACTGGAGCAATCAGCGTGGAGTCAAGCCCTCACAGCCATCTACCAGCACTTTACCAAGGTAATAAAGGGATTTTAGCTGAATGGAGCCAAGAGGATATTTATATGCGTTGAATATTTTCAGTTGCATTTTTTCTCCATTTGTAACTGAAGACCACGAGGGGTGGAAAAAAAAAAATCGATTTGCCTATGTATGCTAAACATTATCATATTACGTGTTAACGTGCAGTCAAGTCAGCCGTCACTCGCGTCTCCGTTGTCAAATCATCCGACTCATCAGATTTGTCCTCCTTTTTATTTTCAGGTATCCTGTATGCTCGGCTTAGTCTATCTGACCAGTGTGGCTGGCCTTATTGCCACCAGCGCTGTGCTGCACCAGCTCAGTCTCTCCAGAAGCGGCCAGTCCCTGCTCCCACCTCCAGCTGAGATTAGCCCGGACCTTCAGACCTCCAACCTCAATACAGAAGCTCCTCCTGCAGCCCCGCACGTCCCCTGTTGTGTTCTGGCCAACGAGAGTGGTAACCGTCAGACCGGTGCCCTTGGAACCAACCAGGACCACATACAAAGTCTCCCATCGGCTTCCTCACAGACGTCAATATTGTGTCTCTGGGGCTCCCTCCTTGCCTCAATGGGTCACATACATCCTGAAACAGATTCTGATATGGAAGCTCCGCAAACCTGGTCTCCCGTCTCCTTCTTCTGTCCTCGCTGTCTGGCATCTCTCCCTCCTCTTCAGTGCGGGCTTAGAAACACCTCAACAGTCTTCACTCATGGTCCCCTTGATAATCATCAACGTCATGCACCGTGGCTGGCCTCCAGCCTCCTCGGAGGGGCGGAACCAAGTCTGAACTCTCGTCTGGGGGGGTTTCCCCCTATACAGCTGGGACCCTGCCACCCAGAGTCTATGTTACCTGTCGACAAAGCCCAACCTCTGCTCATGCCTGGCTAGTGACTGGCAAACTCCACTGCTGTCAACCTGTGGTAATGGACTCTGGAAGTGAAACCAACATTATTTTCATGACCCATCAACTGCTTCAAGTCATGTTTTTGTAATCAGGCACAGACCGGGTGAAAGTTTGGAAGTTCATTTATAGCTCAGCACTGCAGAATACATTCGCCATAAGTAAAATGCCATAGTGTTCAGTTAATGCTCTGCAAATTGTTTTAAATGCAGAGATCATCACAAGGACTTTGAAGATAAGTTCATATGTGTTTTCTTGGCTGCAACCAAACCGTTTTGCTACACACATTTTATTGTTTGAAAGTACAAACCTGTCGGGTGATGGCGATGTAGGGCCTTTGTGATGAGTGTGTTTTGGGGTTATTATATAATATTAAAGCTGCTTGCCACTTGGCAAGTTGGTGGTTGGTGTGTGGAGGTTTCACAGCATATCTGAACGTTGAATTTCACAGTACGTTGTTGTTTTAAATGATGGGGCTCTGTGAGAAGAAGGGACTAAACCAGTTTACTTTGTCTACTTCATTTTGGCTTATCCATATTTGCTTGGTTAATTTTTCATTTATGCACGTTGAGCTTTACATCAGACATCGGTCACACACATGCAGAAAAGCACTGATTTTGTACACCATCTTTTTGTTACTGTTTGTGAAAGAAATTGTCTCCCTGTCTTTGTAAACGTTCCCCTTTATTCAGGAGAAAGCATCAAAGAAAGGAAACGGGACAGTTTGAAAAGCAGACGGCGTCTCCATACCTCAGTGTAACAACATCGACTCCTCTTATTCTGCTCATTTATAGCTCAAAAAGTTTGTCTCATTTTCTTTTATGTGGCAACAGGATGTCACATTTCGTTAAAGCCACTTCTCTGTAACAGGGTAATGTAGCCAAATTTAAGAGATTAACCTATACGTTTCCCATTCTCTAAGGGGGGAAGAAGGTCTTTATAAAAAAAGGATGGACTCTTGGGGTTTCATGCAATTTCTAATTGGTTTCTGGGGGGGTGTTTTTGAAGCGAACATTTTTTAATATCACATGTTACATGCTAACTGCAGTGTTTCTTTGTTGATGCGGTCTGGAATTTGCACATCTGGCTCCATTTTCACTGCCACAGGGACACGTCACTCCATTATTACAGCACTGTCAAGTGTATCTTTTAAACACCAGAGGATTTCTTTTCATGTACAGTTACACATGGTCCCACAGGAAGGACATTTACTTTGTAATTGAGCCTTTGACAAATGGCTCTGAGCATCTGAATTTGATACAGCACGAAGTCCTTTAATTTTGTACATGGTGTAAAATGCAAATATTGTACAAATCTGTAGAAAAAAACAAGAGCTAATAAAGGATGCAATTCTTTCAACATTTGTTTATTATTGTTTGTGTCAACAACATAGCGTGGAACCCAGGAGAATCATATCAAACACACTACTGTCACAAGTTGACGGCCAACAATATGTACGTTAAAGCTCTCGGAAAGACCGTATGAAGCCTTGACATTTACTCTTTATAGACCAGGATTTCATGCCATTTGAATTTACATAGCGGGCCTTGATAAATCATTCGTAACACATCTTCGGGGATAAATTCGGCGCCAGAAGATCCACCCCGCCGCAGTCAATAAATGGTGGCAAATTCATGTGATCTGAGATGGCAGTAAGTGTTTTAAAGAAAAGCCTTTAAACAAAGCATGAAGGCAAGGCAATGACGAGTGTGTTTTAAAGGGACGGAGAGCAGATCTTGAGTGTCCCTCCCTCTCCTGAGCCTGTGCCAGCTTCTTTTTACCCCTCCCCTGCACCCCTGGCCTGACATATAGTTCACTTGAGAGCTCCTAATATAGACCCAGCTGCTTTGTGGGAAAGGGTAACAAACGGGAGCGGAGTCACCAGCACTTTCCTGCTTTGAAATCAACTTTTTCATGGACACACAACAGAAATTATGGAGCCTCACTCGCAGGTGAAGTGTTACTTTTTGGTTGAGTATAACTAGAAGATGAGTGTTTGCAGACCATTATTGGAACTGAGCAGCCTTGTGGATTTCAAACTATTCAGACAATGTCATGTGGAGAATGTTTCGCTCGCTCTGTTGCAGGTGTCACTCCCAGAAAAGAAGCAGGACGTAAAGAAAAAAGGTACGCTTACAGTAATCTAGCCTTATAAATGTGCATATAAACAGTGTTATATGTACACATTTAAGTATATGGATCTTCATGCATGTTTGTAGCCATGTGTTTGTAGGTGTGTGTGTCTGTCAGGTAGTGTGATCAGCTATTCTAATGTGTGATTCCCTCACAGAAGCTGATGCCACAGTCTACATGAATTTCATGAAAAGCCACACCTGCTATGACGCCATTCCAACCAGCTGTAAACTGGTCATATTTGATACCACACTGCAAGTAAGAAATGGCCATAGAAACTTGAATTTGTTGTTTTTTTTGCTTGTAAATCCTCTTGACTGTGTGATTTTATGATTTCCAAAGGTGAAAAAAGCCTTTTATGCACTGGTGGCAAATGGCTTGAGGGCTGCGCCTTTATGGGACAGCAAGTTACAGAGATTTGTGGGTAAGACGAGGGATTAATGGAAGAGTCACAGTGAAGTATCGGCCGATGAATTGTAATAATGGGAACCTTTTCACTCACAGGTATGCTGACTATTACGGATTTCATCAACATCCTCCACTGCTATTACAAGTCCCCTGTGGTGAGCATGAATACGCTACAGTTTGGGAGTTCCACAATTTTAAGATATGGATATTAGGTCTGGCAATCAACTAAAATATTTAATTAATCGCATGATTGTCCATGATTGATCAAACACATTTTTTATCTGCTCAAAATGTGCCTTAAAGGGAGAATTATCAAGTATTTAATACACTTATCAACATGGGAGTGAGCAAATATGCTGCTTAATGCAAATGTATGTATATATTTATTATTGTAAATCAATTAACAACACAAAACAATGACAGATATTACTGCATTTAGCATTAAAAATATGCTCAAATCATAACGTGGCAAACTGCAGTGCTGGCAGTACAACACAGAATGAAACTGCCAACACTTGACAGGAGGTTTTTGCAGGGTTGCAATATTTGACTTGACCTACTTTAATGTGAAATTATTGACTCATATCTTGACGTTTGGGTTTCCCTCCAAAGGTTCAAATGTATGAGCTGGAGAACCACAAGATTGAAACATGGAGAGGTGATTCATTTCAAAGTAAATAACCAACACGGATCAGTGATATTATTTCTCTGCACACATCTCTGTGAATTAGCGTTATGTCTCTTCTTCTGTCTAGATGTCCACTTACAGTGTTCCCACCACTTCCTCATTAGTATTTCTCCAGAGGCCAGGTGAGCACACACAACACTCTCACGTGTAATCTTCTTATTTTATATTATTTTTTAGTCAACTGACTTCTACTCTTTCCTCTTAGCCTCTTTGATGCCATCTATTCCTTACTTAAATATAAGATCCACAGGCTGCCAGTCATCGATCCAGAGTCTGGAAATGTCTTGCACATTCTCACCCACAAAAGAATCCTCAAGTTCCTCCATATATTTGTGAGCAAGCAGGTGTGGTTTGCTAACATTTAACCTGATTTGTATGTTTGCACGCATTAATATTCTTCTACTATGGTGTTTTCAGGGGGAAAAAGTTCCCAAGCCTGCATTCATTGGAAGGCCGATCCAGGAGCTTGGGATTGGAACTTTCAGGAACATTGCCACCGTTCAGCAAACGGCAACACTTTTCGACGCCCTCTCCATTTTTGTGGACAGGCGGGTGTCTGCACTACCTGTGGTGGACGAACAAGGTGTGCTCTTAAGGATTGATTTACATTTATAGAGCTGTATGTATTAGTATTGATGGGTATTACAGTTTACCTGTTAATACATTGAAGAAAGTACTGATATTACTGCATCCAACATTTTGTTTTTTCAGGCAAAGTGGTGTCACTCTACTCAAGATTTGATGTGATTGTAAGTACTATGTCTCACAGTTTATTATCCTTGCATACTATAGCATTGTTTGCTGCTCAGACACTTGCACTATCTGTGTTTGCTACAGAATCTAGCAGCCCAGAAGACTTACAACAATCTGGACATGCCTATGCAGGAGGCCGCTCGCAGGCGCTCATGTTTTGTTGAGGGAGTGATCAAGTGCTACCCTGATGAGACCTTGGAAACCATCATAGACCGGATAGTCAGCGCTGAGGTAGATCTTTTCTTCAAAAGAGGTCAAATATTTCTTATAAAATCATCAAATCTGGGAAAGAACATTCTATCATTTTCTTCCTTACCTTACCCCAGGTCCATCGGCTGGTCCTGGTGGACAGGGCTGACGTGGTGAAGGGCATCATCTCTCTGTCTGACCTGCTGCAGGCCATGGTCTTAACCCCTGCAGGTATTGATTCTCTTCTGTCCTAGCACCAGAGGACACAGGGTCAACCTTTTCCCCCTTTACCACCTGTGTAGACTTGCTTCCTGGCCGTGTAACCCAGCCCAGGTAGGCCTCCGTAGCCTCTTTTAGGATAATCATGATAGATGTTGAGTAGAATAATACTAGTTTTTGTTTATGTCTTTCAGAAATCAACTTGTGACTGAAATGAGAGGAAGAAAAAATACCCCGACTGTGCTACTGTTCACATTAAGATGTCTTCCGAAGATCTGTGTAGGGTGACCAGATCCCAACAAACCAAATGTGGGACAAAGAGTATGTTTGTGTGGGACAATGTGGGACACGTTAACAAGGCTGAGAGGTAGTCTACAATTTTGATATAATGTCTATCTAACGTAAATAATAAACATTTCTATTCTGCTCCTTATCTTGTAACATCTCTATGCTTTGCCCGAACATTTCTTGTGAGACTCACATGAACTGTCGCTTCATGTTGTATCACAGTCTTGTGGGACACCTGGTCACCCTATCTATGTGCTGTGTTCAAGTAACAATAATGACAGTGAGCTGACCTTGATACTGCAATGAATCTATAGGTCTCTAGCACAGTGTGGCTGCATTTGATCAAATTGATCAATATGTGTTTACTCAATACTGTATATTTCTGTGTTAAACATTTGTATCAAAACTTTCTGGTGTGTTGTATTTCCTGGATGAATGCAGTATATGTATAATGTGTATTAAATACACAAGCTGTAGTCCTACTAAAATATATACAATAGAAAATATCAGTAATAGCAGTGTCATATACCTTTTTACAGTGAATATCTTTGTGTCAAATATCTTTTTACAGTGAATATCTTTGTGTCTATCTTTGTACAGTGAATATCTTTGTGTCGTCTATCTTTGTACAGTGAATATCTTTGTGTCATATATCTTTTTACAGTGGGCGGTGGGGGGCAAGCGGCATATTTACAAAGATATGTGACACAAACATATTCACTGTACAAAGATATACGACACAAAGATATTCACTGTACAAAGATATGTGACAAAGATATTTACTGTACAAAGATAGACACAAAGATATTTACTGTACAAAGATAGATGACACAAAGTGAATATATTTGTGTCGTCTATCTTTGTATATGATGGAATAGTAGCATTAGTAGTGGTAGTATAGTATTATATAATATAATGATATCATATGAGGCTGGTCTGGCTGGCCTGTGTTTAACCACACGGTGGTACACTTGGGCTTTCTTTAACCCTGTTTTCTCTTTACAGTAAACAAGGAAACACGTGACTATTTTTTTTGTTCGTCATTCGTGACGTGCGAATAATAAAGCCGGAAATCAATTTTGCCTTCAAAGTAAAATAAGCGCACCGGATATAAAGTCTCTGTAATCGAGTTTTAATGAAGTCATTCTATTAGACATGTAGGTGCTGTGTGTTGCTGAGTGCTGTAGTTGTTGTCTGTTCTTTTTTTTTTTTCTTCTTTGAGGTATTTATTTATTTATTTATTTTTTTTTAAAGAAATTTCAAATAAGTTATTACGCTAATTATTATCTATTTGTCAGCAGACATGGGAATAAAGTGAATACCTGTGTAATAAATTAATTACCAGTTATTGAGAAATAGCGGAATATAATTATTAAATAAAGTTTATAATAAAGTAATTTTAGATGCATTTTGAGGTAAATATTGGGGTAATTTGGCAGTAATTCCAAAGAAATTTCAAATAGGTTAACTTGCTAATTATCACCTGATTACCATGAAATTTGTGGACCTGTAAAATGAAGTGTTACCATATATTTAATTTAGGAATTGCTTTTTAAAAATAATATTTCTGAATATAAGGAAAACCTTTTCTGCCACAGTGGCAGGTGAGGAAAAAGGTTCATTTCATTCCTTATAATGATTCAGGGAGTTTTTTAAAGAAATTTCAATTAAGTTATTATGCTAATTATTATCTATTTACCAGCAGACATGAAAATAAAGCATATCAATTCACTTTGTATTCTTTTCCTGAAAATGTATTTATTAAATAGTTTATAATAAAGTAATTTTCAATAAATGTATAGGTAAATAACAGTAATTTCAAATAGGTTAACTTGCTAATTATCACCTAAAAAAAAACAAAAAACATTTTTGCTATTTCCTGTTGTGATGTGTTTTATTTTGAAAAGTCCCAACCGGAAGCGTAACGTTTATTTAAGTCCGTCTTGCTTGACGCTCCCCTCCTTATAAACCCCGTGATATCCAAAACAACATAACAAAAGTAAAGGGGGAAACATGGCGAGCGGAGAGGAGGCCAGTAGACGCCCCTCGGTTCCCTCGGTCACCTCCTCCTCCTCGGTCGGCCTGGAGGCTCTGTTCCCAGCCGGGTCGTCGGAGCAGATCTGCGGAGACCAGGACCAGGACCCGGAGCTGGTCCGTCTGAAGGAGTGTCTGCAGGGCTGGTTGTGTCAGTACGAGCCGCTGCTGCTGCGGCTGCAGAGGCTGCTGGTGTGGGAGAGGCCGCTCTACAGCATCTCTGTGGCTCTCACTCTCAACACACTATTCTGGTAAAATAAAACACCTTTTTAACCCTCTCTTTCTCACACATCTTTATGGTTTCATTAAATAACTTTACTGTCTAGTAAACAGTGAGTGAATGTCAAGATAAATCAGCTAATCCCACCTTTATCCTGATGCTAACGCTGCTACCATGACAACCTTAAACTTACATTTACAGCACTGCAAATGTGGCTTCATGCTTTAAACACTATCAGGACAAACTAGAGGAAATACACAACCAGAGTTATGTTGAGTTTTCACACCGGTTAGTTTATGTTATTGTGTTTAATCCTAACAAACACTCATGTCATGCTGCTTGTGGCCCAGGCCTTGTTAACCCAGTCAGTCACACAGACAACTAACAAGAGGTGCTATGACTGTGTGCAGAGGATGAAGTTAACACCTGTCACCTGACAACTGGTCCACACATTCCATGGTAATTAGGTAATAATTAGCAAGTAACTATTTGAAATTTCTTTGGAATTACTGCCAAATTACCCCCAATATTTACCTATACATTTATTGAAAATGACTTTATTCTAAACATTATTTAATAATTATATTCCACTATTTCTCAGTAGCTGGTAATTTATTTAATACATTTCCAGGAAAGGTATACAAAGTGAATTGATATGCTTTATTTCCATGTCTGCTGGTAAATAGATTATTAATTATATTATGTATATAATATAATAATATATTATTAATTAGCAGGTAACCTATGTGAAATTTCTTTGGAATTACTGCCAAATTACCCCAATATTTACCTCAAAATTAATGAAAATTACTTTATTATAAACATTATTTAATAATTATATTCTGCTATTTCTCAATAACTGGTAATTTATTTAATACATTTCGAGGAAAAGAATACAAAGTGAATTGATATGTTTTATTTCCATGTCTGCTGATACATAGATAATAATTGGCAAATAACTTCTTTGAATTTTCTTTAAAAACCTCCCTGAATTATGCAGGGTCTGAAATTAACCTTTTTCCTCACCTGCCACCATGACAGACAGGTTTTTCCTTATATTAAGAAACATCATTTTTAAAAAGTAATTCCTAAATTAAATATATTATAACACTTCATCTTTACAGTCAAATTCTGATAGGTATGCACAAATTTATAAACTCTATTTAATAATTATATTCTGCTGTTTCTCAATAGCTGGTAATTAATTTAATAATTTTTCAGGAAAAGAATACAAAGTTTATTGATCTACTTTATTTCCATGTCTGCTGGTAAATAGATTATTAATTATATTGTGTATATAATATAATAATATGTTATTAATTAGCCAGTAACCTATGTGAAATTTCTTTGTAATTACTACCAAATTACCTCAATATTTACCTTAAAATGTATAAAAAATGACTTTATTATAAACATAATTTAATAATTCTATACTAAAATAGTATATAATCATTAAAATAGGGCTCTTAGGCATTGCTCTTCATCGGAGGTCAAAAACTAATAGAAGACACTTCTGATCAGCACAGATTTCACCATTGTGTGACTTATTGTCTACGCAAATATAACCTGGTAGCTGATGTCATGATTCAGGGAGTTTCAGGGAGTTTCAGGGAGTCAAGACATTTCAAATAAGTTATTTGCTAATTATTATCTATTTACCAGCAGACATGGAAATAAAGCAGATCAATTCACTTTGTATTCTTTTCCTGGAAATGTATTAAATAAATTACCAGCTATTGAGAAATAGTGCAATATAATTATTAAATAATGTTTAGAATAAAGTAATTTTCAATAAATTTTATAGGTAAATATTGGGGTAATTTGGCAGTAATTCTAAAGAAATTTCAAATAGGTTACTTGCTAATTATCACTTAATTACAGTGAGATTTGCGGACCTGTAAAATGAAGTGTTACCATACATAGTCATGGATTAAAGGTTACATGATATATTCCATAATTCTACGGTCTGGTACCACCGACTCAGTGTTTACAGTTTTAAAGCGTTTCAGAAGTGGCAGACAAAAAAAATGAGTGGCCGGTAGAAATGTTCAGTGACCTGCCACAGTGGCAGCTGAGGATAAAGGTTCATTTCAGACCCTGACTATGTGTATTTATTAAGTTAAATTTGAGTTTCGTGTGTGGAGAGTGTTGAACATAAGCCAAACGGTAGGCTGTTTATGTGTCTCCACAGGCTCCTGTCATCCACCTCCCTGCGGCCTCTGTTCCTGTTGAGTGTGTCCCTGCTGGGACTCATGCTGCTGGAGAGATGGAAGCCCAAGTTACCCAGCATCACCGGTAAGATCCAGGCCTTTATGTGATTGGAATCTGACCCTCAGGCTTTGTCACTCATTGTCCAAGCAAGTGTGTTAAAATGTGTGGAACACCGTACCTTCACAGGATGAAGAAGCCTGCTACAGCTATGCCAATGTGTACACTGTGTCTGCTTCAAAGTATTATTCTCAAGCAAAAATTTGACTGCAAGATCATACAAATACTGCAAATCAGCGTAGTGTTCTTATGTATCAGATACCTGATGGAAATCTTACACTCTTATTCCTCCCCCATGTCATTTCCTTATAACACCACATCAAAGAAACATACAGGAACAACACAACAGTTAGAGTCCAGAGATATGTACATTTGATAAAACCCCTTTTTTTGTTCATGATCTGCTGCTAATTGTGTGTTTTTTCTCCTACGGCAGTTCAACCTGCAGATGCTCCCCCTGTAGAGAGGTATGTAGTGTGTACACGATAAACAGATTACTTGTAATCTAGTTTTCTTTATGACACTAAACCTTATGCCTACACATCCTGAACTAATTCAATACAGTATGAAGTCTGTCTTTATGTTTATGACATTTCTGTCACATGCGACACCATATCATCAGAACTAGTTTAGTCTGTTGCACTTGTGTGCATCTCCACCATCATTACATTAACATGGAGTCTCTGCAAGCATTTAAGTACAGCCTGATGCACTTTAAGTACCGATTTTTGTTCTTTACAAGTGTTCTCTCTTCCTGTTTGTGTGTTTTTGTCTGCGTACAGTGACACAATGAGTGTGGAGCAGCGTCTGCTCAGTATTCCTGAGCTCAGCCACCACCTGGCTGAAAGCTACCTGACCTACTGCCTGTATCTGCAGGAGACGCTGCAGTACAAGCGGCAGAACCACGGCAAGGTACGGCACTTTGCCACATTCACACACGAGGAAAGGAGCTGACAGGAATAGCGTCACATATTTCAGACATCCCTAAATGTTTTAGTTAAAGTGCAAATTCACAGTGAATGCAATTGTTAAGTGTGAGAATCTACAAGGCACGATGCAATCTGTCTGATCTCAGCAGGTGCTGCAGTTGCGAGACAGCCTCTTTTATCATACACAAACACAGCTGCGGAGATTTTCACTTCCTCATCTTGTACCCCAGTGCAGCTCGCATGATTTAATAGCCTAATTTCTCTTGCTTGTTCTGTTTCCCAGTTCTGTGTGATGATGTGCAGTGGCTGTTTTGTACTTGCCGTGGTTGGGCATTATGTACCAGGAATCATGATCTCCTATATTATTGGTGAGTCACCTCTTGCCTAATTGGCATACACAAAAAAAAAAAAACTGTTGTGCTAAGCCCTGAATTTAAATAGGATTGTGTGCTTGTCCTGACAAACAGAGGATGTATGATAATAACTAATGATGGCAGTTAATGGAGTAATTACATTATCTTGTGGTTTTGAATAATGTGTTTACTAAATATCAAGAATCCTGTCGGAGCAGGTTGATCTATCGGTCTGCCAACCCGGGCCAAGACTTCCTCTTCTCTGTGCCAAGCATAGTTTACAGTCCGATGAGCAACTTGAGACACGAGAATGGAGTTCAGAGACGACGTTTCCGATCCGTCAGCCGAAGGGTGCCGCGATTGCATTTCGGCCAATGCGTTCCGCCTCTTTTGCCTCTCCTCACGGGACTGTTTACATGCATGCAATCAAAGCCACGCTCAAATGTGATTGGTCAATACTCCTCAGACTACAAACGGAAACCACAACCCTTCCGTTACCGGATGCAGATATCGGTTTATAGAGATTAATGTCAATCTAATAGGTCATGCTTGTATTTTAATATTTTGTAGCAAGTGGATATTTATCACAGTAACTGCTTACATCATTTATAGATCACATAAATTGATCCTCGCTACAAAAAATCAGCCTATTTTCCGTGCATTTGCAGCATCTTGCTTCGGTACTCGTGAAGAAAAAGGGTTTTTAAGTCGTCTTTGTTTTTTCTCTGTGCACCCGTTCAGTCTTGAGCGTGCTGCTGTGGCCGCTGGTGGTGTACCACGAACTGATCCAGAGGATGTACACGGGCTTGGAGCCGATCCTGATGAAGCTGGACTACAGCATGAAGGGAGACACCGAGCACCGCAAGCACGACAAGAGGAGTGAGTGCTACTCTGACACCTTTCAGGCTTAACTTTAAAACCATGCAGCTATTAAAACACGTGCTTGTGTTTGTATTAATACAGGCAAGAAGGAAGTGTAACATAAGGAGCTTGAATCAATGAAGATCACCTTTCTTGACCCTCTCACTGATAACCAACCTCATTGTAATACCACATGTTACATAATTGTGTAAATAGAACAGTGTTGAATATCAGGGAAGTGTGATTGTAAGTTCCTCTGGTTACATTTGTACCTAGATTCCCATACCTACCTCCCAGTATAACAGGATGTTAAAAGCATACTGTTGCTTATTCTAAAGGTGTGCCACTACTGTCAAATGCATTTTCTTTTCCAGGCTGACATTTTTAAAAGTGTGTTTGTGTGTTTTTAACAGAGGTGAAGAAGGAGGTGGAAGAGGGGGACGAGCCAAGAGCTGAAACGGAGAGCGAGAGTGAGGAAGAGCTGTCCTGTTTCGCCCCGACGGTATGGAGACGCACCTTAAAACCCAACCCACGTTACACTGACACATAGGCCCAATTCCAAACCACCCCCTACACCCTGGAGTGAACTCCGTTTGTAGTCACACTCACAGCTCAATGAAGCATCCTTCTTTAAAATATGCAGTTTATAAATACAGCAGCTAATTTAGGACTAACTTCCCTCTCTCCGGCAAGGAAATAAATAAATATCAGAATCAGAAATACTTTATTGATCCCCAGGATGACACTGAGTTACAATTTGCCCCCAATATAAATAAATAAATAAATAAATAAATATATATATATATATTTTCTCTATGTATAAACATAGAGAAAATATAAATAAGAAATATGTATAATAGTGCAAATAATAATGCTGAAAAATATGATCTATCATTAAGTGTGTAAAAATGCAATAATAGTATAAATAAATATGAATGTTAATTTAAATGTATTGTATAAATACATGCAGTGTTAATGGCAGAGTAAACCAGATTATTGCACAGCTGAATTATATGATTGTATTGTTAAATCAGTATTGCACAGTTGAAGATATAATAAATGATGGGGTTATAGATGCTGATAAGGGTAAAAAATAATAAATATATATGTATAAATTTACAACACTTAACATTCAAATGAGTTGACCGTTTTCTCGACCAGACAAGGGTATATTAGATCCTAAATACAATGTATTAACTTTAAGTTGATGACGTCTGTATGACAATAAAGTACAAAATCCATTAAATGTATATCTTCAGCAACAGAGGAAGTAGTTGTGTTTGTTGGGAGCAGGGTCTGTGTTGTGTGTTTTGAGGAATGGGGCTCTGCAGTGTGGCGTAGTTAAATGGCTTCAAGCTATATATTTACCTCATTCCATTAGTGTAGGACGGACGCACACGGTTTCATCAGTAACTGACACTGTTGCTGTAATCTCAGGTATTCAGTCACTCTGCCGTTTCTGTGGAATTAACTGAGCCCCGCCCCCGCAGTCAGTTCAGACCTGCTGTTGCATGTGTAGATTCACATAATGCCAAAGTCTCACTTACATTTTTTTAACCTCAAGGCTCCAATAAGTGTGATTTATGAAAGAGACAATGATACATGTTGTGTTTTAGCAGTGATGTGACGCTGTGGTTTTGTTTGGTCAGGTGGATGTGAAGACCACGGCTCTGGCGATGGCCATTACAGACTCCGAGTTGTCAGATGAGGAGGCTTCCATCTTGGAGAGTGGAGGGTTCTCGGTGTCCAGAGCGACCACTCCCCAACTCACTGACGTCTCTGAAGGTAAACGATCGGCCATATCAACGTCGCTCTCCACTTGAACTTCCTGTTTGGCCTATAAAAATACATCATCCCTTATCCCTAGCTTGAGCTATTTTTGTTGCTGTCTCATCTCTACTACAGACCTGGACCAGCAGAGTTTACACAGCGACCCAGAGGAGGCCTACATGCGGGATCTCCCTGAGTTCCCCTCAGTTGAGGAGTTCCCATCCATCGAGCAAAAGCTGCTCCACTTCCCTCTGGGAGGCGCCAGCCAGGGTGACGGAGCCCAGGCCGGCGCTCAATCGGAAGGGGAACAGCTGAGCCCCTGCAGCCTCCTCATCCAGCACCTGGCATCTCCGCTCCACTTTGTGAACACGCACTTCAACGGACACGGACGACCACCTGGGAATGAGGCGGGCGCGATGCCCGTAGCAAGCGCGGGTGACGAAGCGGGTACGCGGGAAGGAGAGGAGAAGGAAGCTGCGGCGACCCAGGGTACACAACAGTCCTTGGAGGCGTTGAGCGAGGAGATAGTGACCACGGCCATCTCCGCTGTGGTGCAGAACACTCTGTCAGCCCTGCTGCGCTCCAGCGAGGCCAGCGAGGAGCCCACCCTGGCCGAGTTCCTTCCCACCGAAACCCCACCGGGCGCTCTGGAGACTTCCACCCCACCCACCGACACCACTGCTAACACTACAATAGGCTCCTTTGGGGCTGACGAGGACCCGGATGAGGCGATCACGGCAGAAAGCGGCACCGGCGAGGAGATGCCCGACGACACACTAGTTCCGACCGAGGAAGAGGACTTTGAGCTTCTGGACCAAAGTGAACTGGAGCAGTTTGATGAGGGGCTGGACCTCATGTCTGAAAGACAGGCGGTGGGAGGAGCCTCAGGAGCTCCAGAGACACCTCCGTCTCCTCCGTCTCCTCAGCATCAACAACAGTCATAGCTTCCCTGTTGCCTCCCCCACCATCTGTTTTGTTTTTTGTTTGTACTTTAGACCTTCATTATACCCATAATTACTGCTATATACAAAACATTTATCAAAGAGTTTGGCGTTTAATACTGTTGGTTAGTGATTGTGTGGCATATGGTTGAGATTACTCGGTGCGTTCTGCTTTCATAGTCTCACTTCACAAGGGTCTGTTCAGCCTTCGGTACCCATTCGCGGTAGTTTCTTTGTGGCCTGCTGGCCTGATAGTATCAACGAGAGCAGGCTCAGGGCAGAAGTGGCTCGGGTTAACAGTTATATCCTGATTGTCACGGGTTTGCAAAGCATTTTTTTTATATCTGCTTGGTCATCTAACATTGAAATTGGCTTGATAAATCAGCAGGCCGCGCAGCGAAAACCTGTCCATATTCAGTCTCTCGTCAACTCTCTTAACCGCTCCACCTTGTTTTCGCTCAGATGTTTATCTAGATGGTGTTATGAAGAGTTGAAATGTCGGATTATATAATAATATATGCTATAGATTATTTAATTTAACAGTCAGTCGATGAAACTTTATTGTTAAGCAGAGGTGAAAAGTAAATTGAATCCCCTCTGTTGCCCATAATGATTGTATGATAATTGTTTTAATGATGGACGTCCGGGGGTTTAAAATGTAGTTGCGTATTCCCAGAGTTAGACTTATAGTAAAATAGTATTATCCTTCACGTTACCCTTTTACCTCAGAAGTCTCCAAGGTTCCAGTTTTGACAGAAGCATTCAGTCATTAGTGGTCTTTCACTTGTTGCCTGGAAATGGAAACTTAATCTTTTGACATTGTTGGATGTTGACAGGTAGTAGATCTTTACCCCCTACACATAAGTGACTTTGATGTGGCAAGATAAAAAGAAATGTTCCTGAATTTCCTCTCTGTGATTGATGCCTCCATTTTTATGAATATATGCAGATTTAATTTCACACATCCATATGAAGTCGTCCCATATATAATTGATTCTTGATCTCTGTTGAAAGACTCGCGCCTCTTGTTGGATAGGTCTATATCCAACTATTTGTTACCTGTATAGTCATCACTGGGATATGTATATTTACCAAATAACCTCCTTTGTGCCACGCTAAGTCCGTCCATGCATGCCATGCATCACGCATGTATTTACCATGATCAATATTTGAGGTCAATTTTCAAAAGGAGTGTTACTTTTACTGCAGCAGATTTTCTGTTTTCGGAGGGATTTAAAAAGTTTAATGACACATTATGGATCTGGCCGCCGCTGGGGATTTGCGGGCAACGTTTGACGTGACAAAAAGAAACTTAGCACTGTGCTCGACTGTAGAAAGAGGCCGGTTTTTGCTTTTGTAAACCACTCAGCATCCAAATCTCAGGGGTGGGTTGTACAAATTGAATATAACATTGCAGAATATGTGTCCATTTCCCCGACTTGTCGTAGTGCACTGTATTTGTACTAACCTTTTCCTTTTTTTTCAGTCAATGCCTCCTTGTGTATAGTGTAGAAATGCTTAAAAAAAAAGAAAGAAACGTGTATATTCTGCATGTAAAAACAGCACCCTGTTCAAGTTCTCCTTGTCGACTGACAAAGTACTGCACAATTTGTGAGGAAAAAAAAAATCAATTTGAATGTTACAGGTTAAAAGAGCCCATTAAATGCAGTTTGTTTAATATTTAATTACCAACAAGGGGAAGAAAAAGATTTGACATGTCTTCATTTTTAAGACTGCCCAACTGGAAATGGAAAATGGGTGGCAAGTGATAACATCTAGAGAAGGATATTAACAGACTAGTTTATGTATGGTAGTAGTGTGTTTTATGCTTACGCTTCTTGAACTATAAAAAAAAAGGCACTTACTGAACTGTACAATTTTAAAAAAAAAAAAAAAAAAAGGAATATATTTTCTAATTTCTCCTTTTTCCATAAAGTACTCAGTTTGATCTTTTACATCTTAAAAATATAACAGCTATGGACGAGTTTCACAAAGCGGAAAAGATTTATTGTCATTAAACTGGTAAAATAAAAGTGCAACACCACATGTGACAGTAAGAGAATAAAAGAACAAACTGAAACAAACTGAAGATGTTGCACTGAAATGTATCTGGATTATTTCCTTTAATCATTTGAACCAACTTTTAACATGTGTTTTCAGTCTGTTGTCTATATGCAAATGATCTATTCTGAAGTTTTTAATGTGAGTCAATTTTCTGATCCGAGTTCTTTTTCCTGGAAAGAAAAACACATCTTAGTTAGTATCTTGGTAACAACAGGTTGTTGCTATGAAAATGTGTGTTGTGCGACATCCTCTTGTTATCTTTCTAACTTGACATACCTGCATTAGTTCCCTTGCAGAAAGCTGAAGTCTCTCCTTCAGCTCGTCTCCAACGGTCACGTCAAACAGCGCCGACCATTTACCGTCTGTGAATGTTACTGGGATTGAGAGGACGATGCCATCTGGGAGATTGTAGTAGCCTGCAATTAGCCAAAGACAAATCACATTTCAACACCAGCTAGATCGGCCAAAATCAATATCTGATGTCATGTTGTGCTTTCACCTGGGCAAAGTACACCCATAGAGAAGACCTCATTTGGACTACAGATGCCATTCCAAGCCTTTAGGACAGCGAGGATCCCATTGGAGACCGACATGGCAGCTGCTCGGCAGGTCTTTGAAGCCACAGCTGCACGCTGACAACATACCAAGTCTTGAAAGTCGGTTTCCAACCACTTCCTGGAAGAGAGAAAGAGATTATTGGCTTCTTTGGCATATCCCAGGATGTTTTGGATCAAAGCAGTCAGATGTACTGTGCAATCAACGTTGGCACATACTGAAGTCACAGCTGGGTTGGCAGTTTTGTAATTTGATATTTGACCTTATCGTGTTGCGTTTGTTTAGCCTGCAAAGTGCCAGGTGGATAGAGTTAACCAATACAAATAGATAAGCCATTAATGTAGTGTTTAAAGCACACTCTTACTTATTGCAATCCTTTTCTTTTATTGTAACAAACCTTTCATAGAGAAAGTTTTTGGCTGGTTGGGAAAAAAATGGTGGTCCTTTGATTGGCCCATCATAGTTGAAAACATTCGCCCTCTGCAGGTCAATGTAGAAACTACCACTGATGTTTCCCCACACTATGACATCTGTAATATCTAGAGCAGAAGAAGGAAGAGTGATCATCTTGCATGAAAATGCAAAGGGAATACACACGGAGAGAGAGAATTATTTTACCTGAAGTCCTCACTTTCAGCTTCTTTGCAATGATGGCTTTGGCTTCATTCTCCAGTTGAGTTGCCATGGCGACAAATTGGTGGCTGTCAATGAAGCTTGTATTGTCCAGAAGAAGTGAGCATCTCAGGTTGACAAATGAGTCACCAGACACGATCACCTTCACCTCCTTCTTGGCCCTTATGTCAATCAGTTGTCCATACACTCTGTACCTGTCTGAGATCCGCTTCACCTTTTTCTTCTTCATATCCTCTTCATCTTCTGCGTCAGTGTCATCAGACCACTTCTCATCCAGCAGTAGAATGACATCCGCTTCTCGGAAGGCCTGTTTCAGATCTGTGTGAATGGTCACCTGTGAATAAATATAGTTAGATGGCTGTGTTTTTCTCCCTGAAAATGATCCTAAAAAAATAGCATACTTCATGGAGCACACTGAGCGCCAGGTCCTCCGTCTCCGTCCTCAGCCACTGCAACTCCTCCTTGTTGCCCTCCAGGTCCAGTAGGTGGAGGCTGATTGCGGAGATGTCGGGGAACACCTCAGTAGAGAGCAGATTGGGGATCAGGAAGTGGCAGGTTGGGCTGAGAGCACTGGAAAGGAAAGGTATACATATTTTAAAAATATTTTTTTTTTCTCTTTGAGTATTTCAGACTAACCCACCTGCTGATCCAGATGTGAAGGGGTTTGATGAGACTGGCATGATGCTGCTCCTCTGCAATAACATTCATCTTGGTTTCCAGATTCTCTGCTGCAACACTCAGCATCATATCCGTAGGCATGTATGATGTGATGTTGTAGTAGTCCTACACAAACATTGATTACAGAAATTGGCAGGTATGAAAGTTTAGAAGTGATTTTGACTGGTTGATGCAGACTTATATAACCCCTGTCAAATTGAATAAATATAACAGTAATATACCTGACACTTGCTTTAAATGTAATGAGGCTCAAGGAACACTTCTACATTGCATTTGGGAGTGTGACAAAATTAAGAAATTCTGGAGGGAGGTGATCAATAACATATACCTTGAAAAACAAACTGGGTGTTTATGAGGAAATATGGAAATCATTTAATGATTTCATAGAAAGTAGTGATATTGGAGAGCTTCTACGGGAGGAATAATTAAAATAAAAATTCACAATAGTGGTAGACCCACAGAAGGGAATGGATTCTTGTTTTTGAAAATCTTTTTATTTTATTTATTATTTCTTTTCTATATATTTCTTTTCTGTTTATGTGCATCTTCATTTTGTTAGAGGTGCCTTTTAACTGTTTAATTTTATGATTGATACTGTGAATAATGATTGATTTTGGCCCTGTAAGAAAGGAAAAAGTTAAGAGAGAACGGGTGGGTGTGTGGGGGATGTTGTGTTTGTTAAAGTAAATCCTGTATTGAATATATTGCATAATAATGCTGAAAAAAACAATAAAGACATTGTTAATGAAGAAAAAAAGTGATTTTGATGAAGAAAACCTCAATAAGCCTACCTGACAATGCTCCAGGAAGTCACTGAAGCCTCCTAAGAGCATCTCTTTGCCTCCTTGGTCCACCAGCTCCCTCCAAACCAAAGGGGACTGCTCGTGTGTCCATCCATTTCTCTTGCAGGTGACCTCCAGCCATTCCTATCAGTGAGAGGTCACATTGAGGTGACAAATAGTTATCACACCAAGAATATGCTAATGTTTAATGAGTTTTGAAAGAAGGATATTACCTTCCACTCATGTGGGAGGATGGAGATCTTGTGGATGCTGAAGTGTGGCAGAGATCCCTGCAAACTGTCTGCTAACAGTTCCGCTTTAGCGAAATGTGGACAATCTGTTTTACCTGTAGGTGTTAAAATTCAGAATCAGAAATAATAAAATATGTTTGATATAAGTGTAAAACGTGTAAAAACAAACTTTTACCAGCAAGCACAAATTTTGCCATTGTTGTTGGTTGCTAGGAAACCGTGGGTGTTGCGCTTATTTGAGTCCGTGTAGGAAATACACACACAAAAAAAGATAAGGACGTGTTGTGATGACTGTGACAGCATATTATTTAAAATGTGTTTTATTAACCGTAATAAATATCATACTTGAGACTTTTTACATTCACAATAAACATCATATTTTTGACGCAATACGTGGTGTAACCCGGATGTACCAAGTTGACAGGGGGGGGGGGGGGACTAAATATGGCAGCGCACACAGACGGAAGCAACCCAGCACATGAGAATGCTAGCTAACAAGGCTTGGAGCTATCTATCTTTTTAGTGTTATATGGCTTTATTTCTCTTCTCTAAACAATTTTAATCACAACTGTTACATAGTCTAGCATTTTCCATGTGTTTGGGACAATTATTTTGTATGTTTCTAAATTTAAGAGCAGCAATAAGGTAGGTTATATTAAGCTAATATAAGCTAGCTAGTTTATTACTGGAGGGGTGCTGACCTTGTTGTCATCTTCTACTTTGTAAATACATCATTTGTACTAACTGCTTGCACAATTAAACAGTCTATATGGTCAAGAATGTCGTGTGGAATAGTTGCAGTACTGACATTTGGATGCTGTAATATCTTATTTCCATTTTTGTCCTTTACAGAGTCCACTAAGTTATTATCTAAGGCAAGGCAGCTTTATTTGTAGAGCACATTTCAGCAACAGGGCAATTCAAAGTGCTTTACATAAACATTCAACAACATTAAGACATAATTAAAACAGTTATGAAAACATTAAAGATTAGAAAATAAAAATAAAAGCTAGGATAGAAGCTAAAATAGAGTATAACACACAATAGTAAAAGCTCTAGTGCAGTATAAGATCATTATCTGGTTTAATAAAAGGCAGCAGCAAACAGGAAAGTTTTAAGCTTTGATTTAAAAGAACTCAGAGTTGGAGGTCCTGCAGTTTTCTGGGAGCTTGATCCAAATATTTGGTGCATAAAAGCTGCTTCTGCATGTTTAGTTGTGACTCTGGGGACACTAAGCAGACTGGTTCATAACATAGCAGAAGATCAGAAATGTATTTTGGCCCTAAACCATTTAGTGCTTTGTAAACTTTGATTAGAGAGAAATGTCTGCCTGGGTGACAGAAGAGGTCCTGAGATGGGGCTTGCGCTTTTGCAGCCGCAGGTCTCTATGGCAACAGCGCAGTTGCCTGGTGGCAGCATCAATCAAGGACACATCTTTCCCTAGTCAGCAGTTAGCAGCACACATTTGGGGCATAAGGAAAAGCCATACATGCCTGGATAGTGTCAGCTCAGTGAGGTTTTACTCCCAGGGTAGGATTCACAGTGAAGACTTGGAAGAGAAGGAGCATCTCTCTTCTGAGATCCAGACTAATGAGACAGCCTTAAGGAAGATACAGAAGAGGTCGCCCTTCTTGGACCACCTGCAACGCTGTGGCTCCCCATCAGATGTGTTAGACCTCTCCTGTCAGTACTCGCCCACGGTTCGACAGGTGAGCAACTGCCTGACCCACATGTGGTCCATCACTAAGAAGATGTCAGATGAGCAGCGGCGCTACGAGCTGCAGCTGATGTTTGAGCATCCTGCATTTGACAAGCTGCTGCAAAAGGCCATGAAGGGAGTGGGGCACATGCGCAACGAGGATGTGGCTTATTCTCTCTTGGGTATGATCAAACTGGGTGTTCCCGAACGCAGCCGTGTGATCCAGACTTTCTTCCGAGCCTGCCAGGTAGGCGGTGAAAGATTGTCCACCAGCAAGCAAACATGTTTTGTCAATATTTTGATTATTGTTCAACCAAATATATTTTATTGTCCAACAGGAGAATCTGAATAACTTTGATGAGAAGTGTCTGTCCGTCTTGGCCTCCTGTCTGGAACATGTGGAGGACGGTGCCAATGTTGGTGCACTTAAGGAGGGAATGAGGTCAGGATTATCAAATGATGCTCAGCAAATTCATTACAGTATAGATTTGTATTTCTTTTTTCCAGATTAATTCACATTGATGTTTATTGTGGCTATGTCCCAGGTTGGTTGTTGAGGACCGTCTTCCCAGGATCAAGAATGTAATGGCTCTGCAGACCATGATGCGCCTGTTGGGGAAAGATGCCCCACTGGACCTCAAACGGAAACTCGAGGTTGGTTTGTGACTCTTAGTTTTGACCTTATTTGGTATTCATATCCCTGTATATGTGGATCTAAAATTATCCAAGTTTCTGATTGCCAACTCTTGCACAGGCATGTCCTTGACTACTCAACATTCTCTGATATCAGCTTTCTCATTGTAACATTTCATATTTTTGAACTGCGAAGCTAAATGTCCTCTATTTTTTTTTTTTTTACCTGTAACTGAATCCATTCATTCTGTACACTGCTTCCTCCAGAGAAAGGCTTTATCAATGGCCGACCAGTTCAGCCTTCCCAACACCCAGTACATGATCTCCACTATGGCCACAATGGGCTTCCACTCCAAACCACTGCTGGATGTCTGCAGTAAGATGATTAAAGGTAAAAAAAAAAAGATAAACTTGTTGAATACTTTAAATTATAGTGGATTTCATATTTGTTGTCAGCACAGAATCAGTTGAAGGAGCCTGAAATATGATATCATACTCAAAAAAAAGGCTTGTATTTACATAGTTTTAATGACCTGCTCTTTGGTTCTTTTCCCACATCTGTCCTCTCTGTTAGAAAACCTCCATGGAGTCCCCTTCAACAGATTGTTGACAGTGCTGCAGTCCTGTAGGGAGCTGCACTACAGAAACTTAGATCTGTTCACTGGAATTTCAGACTACGTCGCCTCTACGATCGACATATGGACCAAAAAACAGGTGCTGCAACAGACAACTGTCTTCTAACCCCTTTTGTGAAATGTTAAATATTTCTAATAGGGCTGTCGAAGTTAACGCGATAAGGAATTAACACAAATTAATTCTAATGCCACTCATTTCTTTAACGCATTATCGCAATTTAGGATTTTTAGGTTGTAGTACATTTTGAGCATATAAAAAAATGTGCGATTAACTATGGACTATCATGTGATTAATCGCGATTAATATTTGAATCAATTGACAGCCCTAATTCCTTGAATCTAGCAGTAAGTTAAAGTCCATTGTCCTCTATAATCTATTTTATGAACAAAAGTCTCAAGATGGCTCATAAGTCATAATTTACATCTGACTTCATGCCTGCAATCACATTCTAAGAGTTTCCTCCTCTCTGCTCAGGTGTTCCTCTTCCTGTCTGTGTTTGAGAACCTCGCCTTTTGTCCTACCGCCTTAATGGAGGCATTTGTTGAGAAGGTGATCGCCGATCCAGACGCCCTGACACTTAAAGACCTCCTCTGTGTCCTCAAGGTGTACTCCTCTCTCAACTATGATCTGCAGCACCAAAGACAACAGTAGGCCACTCGCATGTCTTCGTCTTTCAAATTGTACTCATACCCTTCATATAACAGTAGATATTACTTACATGACCATTTGTTTCCAGGCTTGATGTCTTTGTTTGGGTTTCATCTTTGCTGTTCTAGGTTCCTGGATAGTTTGAGCCAGGCTCTGGACTCCTATCTAACCAAGATGTCCGCGTTTGAGTTGTTAAAGGTTGCTTACCATCTGTGTATGCTGGGCCACTTCCCCTCTGCACCACTGGAGCAACTCCTGCAGAGCAGCACACTGGAGAAGTTTAACTCTACAGGTAAGATCATTGACTCGCTCATGGACTTTTTTGCTCTCCTCACACTTTGGTTTGTGAATTTCATCCGTCTTCTATTTCTCCTCAGCACCCAGGTTTGTCCCTAGCCAGGAGAGAATGTTCCAGACCGTCAACTCGTGCCTCCGTCTTGATCGTCCTCCACTCCCTCATCCCCTGATGGTCCCCCCATTTTACCTGGGAGACCCCGTCCCCAGCAGTCCACCAGTCAACCTGTTGCTCTCGCAGGCCCTGCAGAGTGTGTTGGTGGACCACACAGACACAATGCTGCAGGAGATGGTGGTGGTGGAGAACGTCTACATCATAGGTAAAGACAGAATACTAGAGGAGAGAAGCTGTGAGTGCTTGTCACAGTTTCATATTGGGTTTATGTCTTTTACCGTTTTCGCCTGTCTCTCCACAAAAATGCTTGCGTTGATTCTTTCGCTTGTGTTTTTGTGCGTCGACTCTCAGACGGCGTGATAACCAAACCTCTGCCGAACCACACCTCAGTGACTGAAGCGGGTAGCTGCGCAGGAGATGAGAGTTCTCCAGCAGAGAGCAGTCAAAGGTAAGATGCCAGTTTGCAGTCGACAGCATCACCAGACTCAATCTTCTACTTCAAAATCTGCTGCGGTGGTGGGTTTTTTTTTTTTTCGCTATAATGTGCTTATGTCACGTTTGGTGAAGTTTGATGATGTGACAGCAGGTGGTGAGGATGTTGGGGCATTCTGTTCCGACAGTGACGGGCAGTGACGCAAGTGATTGCGTGCATCAAATATCTGATTCCACAACTTTTGCATGCAACAAAGCGCTTACATTTCAACCTAAGGCAGATTATATAAAGAGCATAAAATAGTGCTCTAACAGCAGGACTGTTTGTTACTTGTATTTAACACCACAGATGCTTTAAATTCCATTTTGAACTCATTTTAAGTTAAGAAAGGTGGAAGATTAGGCGTTAAAAATGCTTGATCATAAAGAGAAATTCAACAGAAACTCAAAAAAAACGTATTCAACTATTCTAAACAATAAACCATTTTTACAAACGCTTTAAAATTTCATACAGTAGTGTATTTGCAGTTGTGTAAATCTAGTTTATTTACAACCTTTGAAATGGTTTTTGCATTTACTGTTTTAATTTCTGTGCACATCTATACTTTTTATGCACATATGTTGCCTTCTCGGTTCCATTATATAGATATTTTTGTTCTGCTCCGCACAGTGGGTGTCCTAAATAGTCATTTAATTACATATAACATGTACATAGTCATCTCTCTTACCCTATTTTTCTCACTATTGCACACAGTGAATTCTTTGTCGAGAATCTAAATAGATTTTTATTGAGCCCGCTGATTTACCCGTGCAAATTCAACCAAACGGTTCTGATGATGTACAGAAAACATGAGTCGAAACCTGTTCTGAACTTCTATCATACAATTAAAATCATTACACATAGACAAAATCAAATTAAAAATCCTAAACTATATCAACCCTACTGAGTGAAGATGTGTAGTTTAAATGTGTGTCAAAGGAAGTCAGAAGTTCAAAATGCTTCCGCTCAGTTTTAAAGAAAGCCACAGTCTATTCTTCAGGTTTCAGGTTTTTTGTCTTCTAATCAAACTGTCACTTTCACACAGTGATGCCTGTACCTAAATTCAAATTTTGACCTTTTTAAAGCTGAGAAAACGCCTTGTCTTGGTGTCCTAGAATCGCAGTGGTTTGCTCATCACACTCTGGTTTCTGCTACGGCACGTCCAATCCCCGCGGCCCTCTGGCTGTCAAGATTCGCCATCTGAAGATCCTGGGTTATAACCATGTCTTGGTAAGACTCACAGTTTTGATTATTTGGAGTACTTACTGCCACTTTAGACAAGCGTTAGAATAATATTCCTACATTTGTTGTAGCCACTGCCTTCAGCCACATGTGAACGTTTAATTTCCTCAGAATATATATATATATTTCTAAATAATGTGTTCCTCCTGACCTTTAGTCAAATGCTTCTTCAAACAACAATACTACTAATTGAAGAAGAAACAGTGCTGAGAGCGAGATTTACATTATCCTAATCCCGTCCACCAGGTAACGGAGCAGGAGCTGCAGTCCGCGTCTGAGGAAAAGAGGATAGATTTCCTCAGGGAACGGATTTTCCCGGAACACCACCGATCGGACGCACAACCTCAAGCGGAGCAACTGGGATCTTGAGGACAGATGTCAAGTGTTAAAAGGATGCAAACACACCGATTTTGTTGTGCTAATCAATGCGTTGTAAACACAAATATATATTAAAGTGTTAATATCAATCGAGATACACATGAAGAGAACCTGAAGTTTTTTATTTGGGTGTGAAAGAGTGTCATTCTTCACAGGAGGAGGGACTGTGGGGAAATCTTCTATCGTTTGTTTTGAATCATCCGTCCCGAAAATGGCTTCAAAAAATCAAACAGAAACAACGTGTTCACCTTGCCAATGCTCGTAGTGGTTGATGAGTAAGATCGCGCTGCTGAATGAAACCGAATTAAAAGCAGTGTGTGCACTTGCAATAACTGCAAGGTGAGCAAGGTAAAGGTAGGCGTCCCCTTTTTGAAGCAACCATCTGCAGAAAGCATGAGGAAGGAAAAAAAGAAACAGTAGAGCGAGGAAGACAGGAAGCGGTGCAGATTGTTATTGTTTGAAGTGTGTTTGCCTCTCCTTGTTGTATATCTGCCTCTCATCGACCTCAGCGATGTTAACTATCCGAAAAGACACGCTCTGATGTTTCTGTTTTCTTAGAAATAAGAGCGCGGAAAGAGATGTGCGAGGTGATGGAAATCTGTCGCATGATATCTCGATTTTTTTTAACACCGTAGATCGTAGATGCATGTAGAGTCTTTTTTTTTTTTTTCAGTTTGAAATTGTGGTCACTTGTGATTCACATATCACCACGCTGGTTCGCAAGCTGTGTGAACCCTTTGAATGTGGTTAAATCCCCTCATTTAGACACCACCTTCTGTTTCGACCACAGAGAGGGGTTCCAGATACGATACAGATCTGTGTGTGTGTGTGTGTGTGTGTGTGTGTGTGTGTGTGTGTGACAGTGAGTGAAACAGGAAGTCATGTACGTTATGTTTTTTTTATTGTTTTATACAACCACAACTGTCAAAGGAAGACTGCTACTTTCGCTGTGTAGACACAAAACAAACTAGTACTGACAAGAAAACGGACTCAACGAAAAACCTCAGTCGCGATGTTTTATACAGGGCAAGCTACTACAAAGGACACCCCCTGTGTTTTTGTATCTAAACCAACAGGGATGGCTGTGCAAATGGTGAAGTGATGCACGGGGTGATTCAGAAGTGACGCGGTATAGGAATTTGAACTCCTCTTTTCTTCTTGCGGTCCCTGGATGCTTTGGGTTTGGTGTTCATGTAGTCACTCTGGGAATCCGCCCCCCTCAACTTGACCTGTAAAGACAAGTTAAACAACAGCATTATGTCTGTGAAGGTGTAATATGATGTGTGATGATGTAGCTATCGTTGAGGACACAGAGGTCATGTCATCAGGATTTTTTTTTCTGGGAATTTGTGGACGTGTAGCTTATTGTAATTTAATTATTATTATTATATAATTATAATATTATATATTATAATATTATATATTATATATATATTATAATATAATATTATATATTATAATTATAATTGTAATTATAATTATTTAATATATTATAATTAATTATAATTATAATATTATATATTATTATTATTATACGTATTATAATTTAAAGGTTTCTTCAAGGTGGGATTTTTAAAGGCAACATTTTTTAGACTTCTTTAGACTATTTTTCGGCCAAGAAAAAATAATACGCAGTGAAATACAACAGTTTTCACAAACAATTTAATTGCGAGAGTGAGAAAGCTCAACAGTTTTAGAAGCACAAAGTGGTTTTTGAATGAAAAAACACATATAAATGGAAAAATTATAAAGTAAGGCAGTTAAATAAATTTTAAAAAAGAAAGATTTAATTTTAAAAAATGCAACCGGATCACTAAATTTACTACAATGTCTTGCAAAATAGATAATTTACATTTGTTTTTTGGCAATCTGAAAAAACTACATTATATGTGCCCTTTTTTTGGTGCGCTTGTATTTTACTTCCACACATCTACTCTCTTCTCCAGCTCTAAAAAGTTCCCATGTATCAGGTGATAACTCTCTAACTCCCAACAAACTGGGGGAAAAATAGATTTCACATTTTTTAAATTTTGCAATCTTTGCATCTTTCGGTTAAAGATTAAAAAAGAGTTTCCCAGAAAAAAGGTTGAATATTTTATAAAAATATAGAATCCATGGAGTCAAATCATGACACAGAACGGCTGTTGCTGTGTCATTATATAT